>JAMYXO010008686.1:0-10566 GCA_033310375.1 Conus canariensis
TAGGTTTATTGTGAGCAGTGTCGCAGGGCGCTGTTTCAAAATTACTGTATCACTGAAAAAGTGAAACGGAGAATGATGGAAGGTGAAAAGTACTGTTTGATGTGCGTGACTGTAAAGAATAGTTTGATGTGCGTGACTGTAAAGAATAGTTTGATGTGCGTGACTGTAAAGAACAGTTTGATGTGCGTGTCTGTAAAGAATAGTTTGATGGTGCGTGACTGTAAAGAACAGTTTGATGTACATGACTGTAAAGAATAGTTTGATGTGCGTGACTGTAAAGAACAGTTTGATGTGCGTGACTGTAAAGAATAGTTTGGTGTGGGTCTGTAAAGAATAGTTTGATGTACATGACTGTAAAGAACAGTTTGATGTAATGACTGTAAAGAACAGTTTGATGTACATGACTGTAAAGAGTACATGGCTGTAAAGAAGACTTTGATGTACATGACTGTAAAGAGTAGTTTGTACATGACTGTAAAGAACAGTTTGATGTACATGACTGTAAAGAGTAGTTTGTACATGACTGTGAAGAACAGTTTGATGTACATGACTGTAAAGAGTAGTTTGATGTACATGGCTGTAAAGAAGCCATTGATGTGCATGACTGTAGAGAACAGTTTGATGAGTGTGTCTGTAAAGGATAGCTGCATAGGTCAAAGTGTTGCTGTCTGTGGTGACTCTGTTCACAGAAGACTCAGGAATGTTCCATGTGCAATGGTTTATCAGAGTGTTTGTTGCCTGGCATTAAGGAGCACCCAGTTAAAGCCAGGTTGTTGAGAACTACACTGTCTTCTCCAGCCTGTGTCGGTGACCAGTTTGGTTGAGAGTGGAAATAAGATTTGTTGGTAATATGTTGTGTGATAAATGCATGGCATTTCGTTTGATGTAAATTCATCACGTAGACGAGCAGACAGACAGAATGAAACAACCAGTTTATTGGAACAGAATGGACTGTTGGACTAGATGTAAAATAACACATAAATGAATCTTGTTGTTACTGTCAGGTCACGAATGGTGATAGCAGTCTTGACTTGCTGTCGATAACTATCACACAAAAGTTGATAGCAATGCTGATGCAGGGTTGTAGCGATTGTAACAAAGGGGAACAGTGTTGTCGTTACCAAACAGCATCAAACAGAAACATTCTGAATTCCACAAGGCAGATGGGACATTGTTTTCCATTACATTTTGATATGCCATTCAATAAGCATGCTCTTACGTACACAGACACATATGAGCATGTACACACAATGTCTCTTCTTCCCTGAGGGCATCCTTGAACATCTATAAACTTCTCCTGGAAAAGATCTTGTGGAATTTAAGTCCTGTATTCCGGAGGCTCGATTTCCAAACTGAAATGGCATCGATGGTGTCCAGCAACAAATGATCTCCTGGAAATGATAAACAAGTGTTTTCCAACAAACGAGGCCCAAAATATCCATGGAGTTATTATCATGCAGACTTGCTGTCACAGTCATTAACAATAAACGATGACAACTATGGTGACTTGCTGCTGTTGTCATGGTAACCAAGGGCGACGGCAGTTTTTGCTGGCTGCGGTGGTCATGGTGACTCGCTGTTGTAGTCATGGTAATAATGGGCAATAGCCATGCTGATTTGCGGCTGTAGCCATGGTTCACACAGCGGGACAGCGTACGTTGATTTGCTGTGGTAGCCAACCATTGCTCCAGACTTTCTTAATGAAGGCCCCGTAGGAAACGTAGACCACCAACGACATTTCTGTGGTGCACTCAACTCATAGACCATCAACGACATTTCTGTGGTGCACTCAACTCATAGACCATCAACGACATTTCTGTGGTGCACTCAACTCATAGACGATCAACGACATTTCTGTGGTGCACTCAACTCATAGACCATTAACGACATTTCTGTGGTGCACTCAGCTCATAGACTATCAACGACATTTCTGTGGTGCACTCAACTCTAGACCATCAACATTTCTGTGGTGCACTCAACTCATAGACTATCAACGACATTTCTGTGGTGCACTCAACTCATAGACCATCAACGACATTTCTGTGGTGCACTTAACTCATAGACCATCAACGACATTTCTATGGTGCACTCAACTCATAGACCATCAACAACATTTCTATGGTGCACTCAACTCATAGACCATCAACGACATTTCTATGGTGCACTCAACTCATAGACCATCAACGACATTTCTGTGGTGCGGCACTCAACTCTGGGCTGCCCTCCCTGCCTCTGTCCAGTGGGTTACATCACCTCTTCAGCTCCGCCTCAGTCAGTGTCTCTCCCCAGCTGTTTCTCGGGGTGTTCTTCCTTCTGTTTCCCCTGGTCGGGTTGGGTTGGTTCGGTTCAGGTCAGGTCAAGTCAGTCAGGTCAGGTCAAGTCCGGGTCAGCATGACGGGTTGCGTTGGATGCTGGCTTCCTGTACAGCCCCACTTCCTCCTCAGGATGTGTGTGATGATGATTCAAGTGACGGCAGCGTTGCTGTGCTGTTGTAGCTATGGTAACAAAGGGTAAGAGCAGTGCTGATGGCTCTCTTGTAGTCATGGTAATCATAATAATGATAATGTTAATTTATTTAGCGCCTAATCTTTAAAATTAGGGCTTTTAAGCACTTTACATAACCAACAACACACGCCACAACACACACACGCATGTGCGCCGCGTGGGAGTGCGCGCACACGCATGCTCATTCATGACCAACACCCACATTCACAGACACACGCATGCACGCACGCACGCACTCACATCAACACGCCTGCACGCACAAGCGACACAACCACCAGGCACTCACACGTGCACGCAAAAACCACTCGGGCACTCAGAAGGTGGATTGGGACAAGGGGAGGGGGGGAGGTAACAAAGGGTAAGAGCAGTGCTGACTGGCTGTCTTGTAGCCATGGTAACAAAGGTAACAGCAGTGCTGACTGGCTTGTCTTGTAGCTGTGGTAACAAAGGATAACAGCAATGCTGACTGGCTGTCTTGTAGCCGTGGTAACAAAGGATAACAGCATTGCTGACGGAATCTCTTGTAGCCTGGTAACAAAGAATGATACGGTACTACCTTGGTGTTTCTTGTAACCATGGTAACAAAGATGGCGGAGTTGACTTGCTGTTGTTAATGTAGTAACAAAGGGTGATAGCCAAGTAGAGTTGCTGTTGTAGTCATGGCAATCAATAGGTGATAGCAGTGTTGACTTGCGATTGTTGCTAGGTATAATAATGGGTGGTCTCAGCGTTGACTGAATGTTGTAGCAATGGTTCCAAAGGGAGGGTTGCCGTGTTGATGTGCTGTTGTAGTCATGATAACAAAAGGTGATGACAGTGTTGCTAGGCTCTTGTGTGTTGTTTGTCTGTCGAGTCGACGAGAACCACTTCGTCATTTTGGGGTTTAGGGGGTCATGAGATGATTTGTGGATACACAGGTGACTGATCAAGCGGATGCATGCACAGAATGTGCGGTGACAGCTTGGAAGGGAATGCGGAAGACCTGCTCTTGATTGCTGGCGCGGGCTTTCCTTGCCTGTCTCTTTAGTTGTGCTGCAGCTGTCCTCCTTTCATCAAATAAACTGGCACCTTTGTGGATAGAGTAGCGCCATCTAGCTCGATCCAATGCAGTTTGTTTTCATATGTCAGAGTGATGTTAAAAACTTTCAGGATGTTTTTGAGAGTGTCTTTATGTAGACAAGTGCCACCCTCAGGCTCTTGTAGTCATGGTAACAAAGGCCAGATGGTGATGCTGACTTGTGGTGTCGTCGCAGTAGGAAGCGTGATTGTAGTGTTGTGGTCTGAGAAGTCATGGTGACAAAGGGCGAAAGACTGTTGACTTGCTGTCATAGCCATTCTAGCAAAGTGTACAACAGGATTGAAAGAGTTTAGACAGCATCTCAGAAGGAGTAATTTGATTGTATGTCAGTTTTATGTTTTCTCAAAATATTTTGGCTGCTGTTTTGCGTTCAGGTTTAGGTATTGGTTTGTTGTAGTTGTCTTTGCACAGTAGATCTATAGTGTTTTTGACAACATGTTGTTAGCTGATCAGCAATAGTTACAGCAAGAGACTGTAAGTAGTAGTGTTATTTTAGAGGAAAGTAGTACAACAGCAGACCTGGAGTATAATTACATTTATTATTAATTTAAAAATAGAGACTATTTCATTTAAAAAGAGAAAAAAAGGATGTTGTGGAAAGTAGATAATGTAAGTATCCCACTTATGATGTGTTTTTTTTTTTTTTGTGAGTAAAAGAATGGTGAGACAGAGAAAGAGAAGAAAAAGAAGAGGAGAGAGAGAGAGAGAGAGAGAGATACGAGAGAGGAGAGAGAGAGATATGAGAGAGAAAGAGAGAGAGAGAAAGAAAAAAAGAGAAAAGAGAGAGTGAGAGGACAGGTGTTGTTGCTTGAAGACAGGACTAGAGAGAAGACAGAGAGGACACAGTGTTTTTTGGAGAGGTATGTCTCCAGTATAACGTCACATTTGTTCTTTCATATTTAAATAACTGTCTGAAAATGTAAAATTAGTTATGTCACACACGGCACAGCATTTTCTTTTTTTCTTTTTTTTTGTACTTTACAGGGAATTCACTTTACATATATGGCATATCCGGCAGAAATACATATACGGCATATCCAGTAGAAATACATATATGGCATATCCAGTAGAAATCACCACAGAGCATGTCTTCTACTTCAGGGTGGCGTTTTTCTTTTTTTTTTTTTTTCTGATGTAAATTGTAGTGATGATGAAGACTGCACAAGATACTCATTTATAGTTCACAGTGTGTTTGTTTCATCTGTGTACTCCTTTATAGATCCCTGTTTATATTGTGTGCATGCTATGTGACATGGCTGTGGAGGTGGAAAGGAAAGGAGTGGTGTTGACGGATGACACAGAGATGGCAGGGAAGGTGAGACGATGATGATACAGAGATGGCAGGGAAGGTGAGACGATGATGGACACAGAGATGGCAGGGAAGGTGAGACGATGATGACACAGAGATGGCAGGGAAGGTGAGACGATGATGACACAGAGATGGCAGGGAAGGTGAGACGATGATGACACAGAGATGGCAGGGAAGGTGAGACGATGATGACACAGAGATGGCAGGGAAGGTGAGACGATGATGACACAGAGATGGCAGGGAAGGTGAGACGATGATGATACAGAGATGCAGGGAAGGTGAGACGATGATGACAAAATCTCTGTGGTAATTAACAGCGTGCTCAATTTTGATCTTGTAGTGTGAGTGTACTATCATGGACAAAATGTTATCTTTTTTTTTTTTTTTTTGAACAGTGTATTGTTGACAGTGCCCATCCGCGACTGAGGGGTTGTACTGTGTGTGTGTGTGTGTGTGTGAGTGTGTGTGTGTGTGTGTTGTGTGTGTGTGTGTGTGTGTGTGCGCGTGCGTGTGTGTGTTGTGTGAGGTGTGTGTGTGTGTGTGTGCGTGCGTGTGTGTGTTGTGTGAGGTGTGTGTGTGTTGTGTATGTGCATGTGCATGTGCGTGCAAGCGTGCGTCCGTCCATGCATGTGTGTATGTGATATTGTCCATGATTTAGTGTGACCTTTTCTTTAGCACAAATGGACTGATTTTCACACTGTCATGGATGTGTATGTGCGAGCATGCTGTTCTTTGGTAGATGTGCTTATGTCATCTGACACTTATAGCTCTGTCGGGATAACGGTTGTGTGTGTGTGTGTGTGTGTGTGTGTGTGTGTGTGTGTGTTGTATTTCAATATAGATTATTTCCATATGTTCTGCACATTCTACGCTAGGTGTATTTCCTTTTCTGCCTTTCCCTTGTTTCCTTCTCTTCCTTTACTGGCATGTACTGGGTTGTTTTTTTTTCTGCCTGTATCATCCCGAAAGCTTTGAAGCCTTTCGTATCTGTCCCCAGTTTACAAAGAGGCTCTATAGTCTCATGGTTGGAGCATTGTCATCCGAGAAAGCTTTGAAGCCTTTCGAATCTGTCACAGTTTACAGAGGGGCTCATAGTCTAATGGTTGGAGCGTTGTCATCCGAGAAAGCTTTGAAGCCTTTCGTATCTGTCACAGTTTACAGAGGGGCTCATAGTCTCATGGTTGGAGCGTTGTCATCCAAGAAAGCTTTGAAGCCTTTCGTTATCTGTCACAGTTTACAGAGGGGTCATAGTCTCATGGTTGGAGCGTTTTCTGCTCAGCTGACCATCATGATTTTGAACTACTGGCAGGGTTGGAGTTTCAGTGTGTACACCTTCTGTGTCCCCCCTGCAGTAAATGGGCGCCTGATTCAGCTCAGGAAAGATTGAAATCTGTTGAAGGAGAGGAATGGGCTCCGCCTTCTATCATTTGCCATGCCCAGATGTGGTGAACCTCTGACGCTTGACTGCCCATGCAGCCGTTTTGGCCCTGGAACTTCTTTTTCAACAATTCATGAAATTGCTTGGACTTTTCATTTCATACCTAGTGATCAGGTATTGAGAACATATGGAAAAGAAGAGGCCCTATAAGGACTCCATTTTGGGGGGAATTTTTTATAGAAAAAATACACGTGTGGGATCATACCAGGATCTCCATTGTCAGAGTGAACTTCTGGTACAGGTAAGCATATTTGCTCTTACCAGTGCGATTGCGACAGAAGGAGCCTGCGTGTGGCTTTGTATGGAGGCATTTCAATAAGTGTAGTGAGGTGAAGTGAAACGATGGGGGAAAAAGTTATGGGCTGTTCCACAAAATGATATAAAGCACAGGGAACAGGTAACTGGGCATCATTTCGTCAGAGGAATCCATTTTGATGGGGGGAAATTTAATGACAGTACTGTTCAAAAAGTGAATTTAAATGCATGTTGCTGTTCAAAAAGTGAATTTAAATGACAGTACTGTTCAAAAAAAGTGAATTTGAATGACAGTACTGTTCAAAAAGTGAATTTAAATGACAGTATGTTCAAAAAGTGAATTTAAATGACACAAAGTGAATTTGAATGACAGTACTGTTAACAAAAAGTGAATTTGAATGACAGTACTGTTTAAAAAAGTGAATTTAAATGACAGTACTGTTCAAACAGTGAATTTAGTTATATGCTTAGAGAACTATAAAATAGGCATTCTGGCTCACCCGGCTCCGCTGTTGCTCCGCCGGCTTACCCAGAATGCCTATTTTATAGTTCTCTAATAGTAAACACTTTACAAACATACATAATGTGTAGGATTATCTGTTTTTAACACTAATTTAGAAAACTTTTGAGACTTAAGTTTTTGCTTAATCCTTCGTTTTTCTTGATCGTTTTCAATAAACATCATTTTCACGCATACATTCATCAAATGCATCCTTATCTTTCATATGAAATAAAACCACCGTCTTTAATTGCTCTCTAAAGTCTTTTAAAACTGAGTTATATTTTTGACATAAAATCCACACACTTATCCCAGCTGTCTTCCACTGAAAGCCAGTTTTGACAAAACGTTTCTTTTTTTGACTATATCCTTTTCTGCTGAACAATCATCAATAATAAATAGTGTCTGCGTTCCTCAAACTGTCTATAAAGTGTTCTAAACACTCACTCAGTTTATTGCTGGGATCAATCAAATAGATTTCATCATCCATCCATATAAACCTTCTGTCGTGATATGCTTTGTTCCATTTGAGTGTTGGACAGAAATTACTATATGATCAAAATTATACTATAAACTGTTTTGTAATAGGTCGAGGACAAATATTGTTTTTCCACAACCAGTCTGTCCACAAATCAATGAACAATGAGGGGTTTTTGTCATAAAGTTTAACATTGGCATTGACACCAAAGTTGTCTGCTCCATAGTTTTAAAACAGAATTTAATCTAATCCAGTTATTGTTTTTATCAACTCTCTGTTCAAAACTTGTTCAGTATAATAAAAACCTATAGGTCCAAATGTGTAAGATTAATCCAGTTCAGTTCTGTAAGATCGTTTCTATTTAGACTAATATCAATTTTGTTGCTTGTTGTCATGAACCTTAATATCCTCGCCATTGTAAAGAACAACGACAGTAACTTTAAGTTTGTCAACGTCTAAGTTTTGCAGCTAATAAGAATTCCTTTCATAGATTGTCACTGACGCCCAGAGCTCCATTTCTTGCCTCATCTTTAAGACAGAAATTTTAAATATCATTGTGAACGTGTCTCCTAATTTTGTGCGTGGGAATGAACTGTAATTTTGTAGAAGCTTTCTTTAAAACCGTATTCTCTTCTGTGGAGGATGTACTGTTTGTCCCCAAACAGCTTTATTTCGATCTCTTTCCGACTGTTGTCCTCTGGCATAAGACTTACATGTAAAGGGCCAGAGTTCAATGCTTTTCTGAAACTTTTTTGACGGTCAAAAAATGTAAATGGGCTTAAGAATTCAAATTTTATGTCCCATTCTAAATATGGTTCTAAGTGCCATTTGTTGTCAGTTTTTCGAACTATTTTATATTCATACTGACTGTATTATTTGCTTCTAGATTGCGTAGTTGTTCTAGTTTAGGAAACCTTTTGTTGTCGTCAACCTCTTTGCGCTTATAATAACATCTTTAGTGTACTCAAAACCCATATAAAGTGCCTATCTCACGTTTTGTTCAAAGTCCTCAACGTCTGCAAGGTCTTTTAATTCTAAAGTTACACACCTCTCAGGCGCTATGTAACTCCTGATTCTTCTGGCCCACGAGACATTATTTTTTAGTACACCTTATTATTTTATTTCTAAAACAATGTGCAGGTTATCACATTTCACGACTTTCCCTGTTTTATCTGTGATCTTTATATTAAATGATCTGACCCTCCCACAAGCTAATTTTTTAAACTGTAAATTAGGGAATTGTATAATTTCATAATCGCAATATGCAGCTTTCCTGATGGAAGAGCTCTTAAAACAGTTGAGGGCCTTCCATCATATAAGTTTTCATTCAGTGCTCAGCTCGTCCAATGAACATAGAGTAATGAATGTAATGCAAGATCGAGCGGATATTCTCCCTCATAAGTAGTTTTGTCTGGTTGTAACTATAAATCTATGAATGGCTTGATTGTCAGATTGCAAAGCCTAACATTTTAGCTAGCTACTCCATCAAAAAGTAACCTACTTCTTCTTCTTCAGGTTTGAATGTCAACATTATTTTCAAATTTGCATTGTTAAGTTTGAGAGTAATGTCGAAGTTACTCATTGCTTCTTTTAGCGAGCAAAACCCGTAATAACCATCAGGTATGGTTAACTGGCTAACCAAGTTTCCACTATAGTCAACTTTTTGAACCTTATTATTTTTCTTGGATTCGCTTATATTAAACCATACGACTTTGTAAAAAATTTCATGGAGTGCGGCCCTTTGGGTTCCGCAGTTATTATCAATAGCATATTCTAAAAACGAGGACTGTTCTTGAGTTGTTATTGTTACAATACATTTTAAAACAAATTTAAAAAATGAGTGCATTCAATATTACTAATGCAAAATATTCTGTCGGGCCGCACTACAATCTTAAAAATATAACAACTGATACCCTCGACATTTCTGTGACTCAGTCTGACGCCTTTCAAGTAAAGGTTAGTACTCCATTGGATCGTTATCTTAACCCTCCTATTAAAAAAGACTACATCGCGAAAGTGTGGTTCAGTCATCCGATGCAGTTTTATCAGAACCAGTTAAACTTTGCTGTGTTTTGTGCTTCAACTGGGTGTGGACGTGTCGTATGCTGATCATTTAAATCATCCTGATCCTTTGGTGAGGTCAGTGTATAGATTTCATTTTTATTACACCTTCAGACGTATTTTATCTGAACTGCAAGCGCCATTACCAAATGACAAACGTTTAATCCATTCAGCAACAGATAGATTACAAGGCTTTTGAAAGGATACTGTAACGAATTTGATATTGACCCAAGACAGACTTTAGACAAAAGTTGGATCTTAATCATGGTTTAGGCACCCTTTATTTTTGGGGCGTGCACAGAAAGTATAACTATGATTGGAATCCTCCTTACACATCTTTCTCTTCAGGCACAACTGTTCACCTCGGGTCCATAGAGCAAGAGCATAAAACAGCATGGACAACATTTATTTTGGATACTTCTAAGGGCCTAACAAAAGGGGAATAGAAAGAATAAACGACTCTATTCGTACTTATGTTTGGTGTTTGCTAGGTTCGCAAGCACAAACGAGATCAAACATAATTGATCCTTCTACTGGCTTTGACGCCAAAAACAGTATTTAGCAAATTTAGAGGATTCTATTAATTCTGCAATTGATTTGCCTTCAAGTATTAAAAGGTACCAAAATGTTTTGCAATACGCAAGATCGAAAGTAGACTTTGCTGTCGGCACTGGTTTATACATGCTGCCTTCTGACCTCAGACTTCAGATAGGAACAATAATAAACTATAATAATGAAATCCTTGTGGCTGGCAATGAAGAGAAGGTCGGAAAAAAGACGACATAAATTCTAAGCAGCAATAGCAATAAAAAAAGAAGTCCAATCCCGTGGCCCCTCAAAACCCCCTCCAATCCCCCTGGCCTCAAAAAATAATGGGCCATGAATATGGAAAAGACGGCACTTGTTATTGGATTAACTCCCTGGGTTACTTGGTCTTTTCTTT
>JAMYXO010008687.1:0-10566 GCA_033310375.1 Conus canariensis
TGTTATTAAAAATTTTTTTGTGGGTAAAAAATGGGGTTGTGGGAAATATTAAGGATTTTTTTGGGAGGGGGAAAGGGGTTTTTTGGTTTTGGGGGGGTTTTTTTGAAAGTTCCTTTCCATTTTTCTCGTCAGTTTCCGGATTTGTGGGGTTTTTTGGGTTTTTTTGTTTTTGTTTTGGTTTTGGTTTTAAAAGGAATTTATGAAAGGGGCAGTGAAGGGGCGGGGAAAGAACCTGGGGGGGTTTTTCCCCTTTTGTTTTTTAAAGGGGGGGGGGGGGCCGGGGTTTTGTTGTTTTTGTTTTGTGTGTGTTGTGTGTTTGTGTGTTGGGTGGGTGTGGTGGTGGTGGTGTGTGTGGGTGTGTTTGGGGGGTTTTTGGGGGTTGGGTGGGGGGTGGTGGGGGGGTGGGGTGGGGGTGTGTGTGTGTGTGTGTGGTTGTGTGTGGGGTGGGGTGTGGGGTGGTGTGGTGTGTTTTGTTGTGTGTGGTGTGTGTGTGTGTGTGTGTGTGGGGGCCAAAGAAAACGGAGCACAGACAAAAAAAAAAAAAAAAGGGGCCAATTAAAAAAATAGTAAAAATCAAATACAAAATTTCAACGTGACCTTCACGTTTGCTAATTTTTCCAATCCCCCTTTTTTGGGTGAAAATATTTAAAAAAAATTTAAACCCCCGGGAAAAATTCAGAAAAAGCATGTGTGGGGTTTGTGGTGGGCGGTGGCGTGCGTGCTTTGCGCGCGTGCGTCCCGTGCGTGCGGGGCGTGGTGCGTGCGTGCCCCGTGCATGCGTGGGGTGCGTGTGTGCGTGTGTGTGTGTGGGGTGTTATTTTGTGTGTGTGTTGTTGTGTGTTGGGTGTGTGTGTGGGTTTTGGGGTTGTGGGGTGTGTGTGCGTGAACCAAACGATGCAGTGTAAAAGTGTTTACAGTTTTTTAAAAGGGGGTCCCTCCACTGAAACCCCCAAAATAATATGACGAGGCCCCAAAAACTCGGGGTTACCCCCCCTTTTTTTTCCCCCCAAAACAGACGACACAAACTGTCTTAAACCCCAGGCTGAAACCAGGGGGAAAGGGCGGGAAAACCCTTTTTCAGCTAAACCTCTAAAGGCCAAAATGGGGTCTTTTTAAAAACAAAAACCCCGGCCCAGACTTTTCCCAATAAAATTTTGAAAAAAAAAAAACGTAAAAAAAAAAACCCCTTTTTTTGGTTTTCGTATGTCATAAAAATAAAAGTCGCTTTGGCTGTGGAGTGTTGTATTAGTTCCCCACCTTTTTTCCTCCCAAATTTCCCCCTTTTTCCTGCGAGGATTTTGCCCTTTTCTGTCTCCCCCCCACAAGCGATTTGGTTTGTATGTGTGTGTGGGGGTTTTTTGGGTGTGTGTGTGGTGTGTGGGTTTTTTGGTGTGGTGTGTGTGTGTTGTGTGGGTGGGTTTTTGTGTGATAAACAGACCTGCCCCCCCTTTTTCTGCTGTGTAAAGACGGGCACGGCCCCCACCCCTTTCTCTTTTGTGTGATGATAGGAAACTGCCCCCCTTTCTGCCCTTGGGTTTGATAGGAAACCCCCCCCCTTTTCTGCTTGTGATGAAGGAAACGCCCCCCCCCCCTTTCTGTCTGTGTGATGATGGGCCCACTGCCCCCCCCTTTCTTCGGCTGTGTGTGAAAGGCACGGCCCCCCCCCTTTCTGTCTGTGTGATGATGGGCCCTTGTCCCCCCTTTCTTTTCTGTGTAAATGCCAGGCATTTGGCCTTCCTTTTTTCTTTTGGTGAT
The DNA here is from genome assembly GCA_033310375.1 of Conus canariensis. Lineage (NCBI taxonomy): Eukaryota > Metazoa > Mollusca > Gastropoda > Neogastropoda > Conidae > Conus > Conus canariensis. Next base: position 1,756 of record JAMYXO010008687.1, read on the forward strand.
GTTTAGGCAACTTTTCCCTCTTTTTTTTCCTTTTGTTGATGAAGGCACTCCCCCCCCTTTTCCCTGTCTGGTGTGTTTGGGCCCAACGCCCCCCCCCTTTCTGTCTGTGTGAATGGGCAACCTGCCCCCCCCTTTTCCCGTCTGTGTATGACGGGGCACGGGCCCCTTTTTTCTGTCGTGTGATGTTAGGCACTGCCCCCCCCCCTTTTCGTCTGTGTATGACAGGCACTTTTCCTTCTTCTGTCTATTTATACAGGCACGCCCCCCCCCCCCCGTTTCTGTCGTGTAAAAGGACAGGCACGGCCCCCTCTTTCTGTCGTGGATGAAAGGCACTGCCCCCCCCCCTTTCTGCCTGTGTGATGCCAAAACTGTCCTTCTTTCGTCGGGTTTTTATGACAAGGCACTGTCCTTCTTTTTTTCCCTCCCCTTGGTGGGGGATGATGGGGCAACTGCCCCCCCCCTTTCTGTCTGTGTGAGGGGATTGGGGGGAAAACTGCCCCCCCCTTTTTTCGGGTTTTGTGTATGAAAAGGAAACTGTCCCCCTTTTCCCCTTCTGGTTAAATGCCACACACTGTCCCCCCCCTTTTGGTTTTGGTGATGAAAGGAAAACCCCCCCCCTTTTTCTGCCCGGTGTTTAAAAGGGCCACGGTCCCCCCTTTCGTCTGTGTAATGACACACACTGTCCCCCCCCCCCCTTTTCTCCTCTCGGGTGGATGATAGGAAACTGTCCCCCCTTTCTGTCGTGTGATAAAACCACTCCCCCCCCCTTTTTTTTGTCTATGTGATGATGGGAGCACGCCCCCCCCTTTCCCCCCCTTTTTTTCTCCTGTTGATGAAGGCACTGTCCTTTTTTTCTTTTCCTTTTGGTGAAGATAGGGCACGTCCTTCTTTTTTTTCTGTTGATGAAAAGGCACGGCCCCCCCCCCCCTTTCTCTCCGGTGATACAGGAACTGTCCCCCCCTTTTCCCCCCCCCCCCCCCTTCTCCCTTTGTGATGATAGGCACTTCCTTTTCTTTTTTCGCCCGGGTGTAAATAAAGGGGAAACTGCCCCTTTTTTCCTGTCGTGGGATGATAGGCACTGTCCCCCCCTTTTCGGCCCTGTGTTTTTGAAAAGGCAACTGCCCCCCCCCTTTCCCCTCCCGTGTGATGAAAAGGCACTGCCCCCCCCTTTTTTCTCCCTTTTTCCCCCCCCCCCCTTTCTTCTGGGGTGTTTGACGGGGGCACTTTTTCCCCCCCCCCCCCCTTTCCCTTCGTTTACCCCCCCCCTTTCCCCCGTGGGATGACAGGCACTGCCCCCCCCCCCTTTCTTTTCCTGTGTAAAGACAGGGCACTGTCCCCCCTTTCCCCCTCTGTGGTTTGAAAACAGGCCCTTCCCCCCCTTTCTCTTTTTTTTGGTAAAGGACAGGCACTGTCCCCCCCCCCCCCCCCCCTTTCCCTTTGTTGGATGAAAGGCACTGTCCCCCCTTCCCCTCTTTTGTGATGCAGGCACTTCCCCCCCCCCCCCCCCCCCACCCCCTTTCCCCCCCCTTTTTTTGGGTGATGACAGGCCGCCCCCCCCCCCTTTCTCTGGGTGAGGGCCCAGTTTCAATTGGTCAATCAAAAGTGTAAAATGCCCGGCCCGGGGCCAAATTTTGGGCACCCCTGTCTGCCCCTTTCCCATCCCCCCTACTCTCAAGATTTGTCCATGAGGGCTCTCCTCCTTCTCTCTCCCCCCCTCGCTCATCTCCCCAAAACCTTCCTCTCCCCTCTCCCCCCCCCCAAACCCCTCCCCCCCCAAAACCCCCCCCCCCCCCTTTGGGGCCCTAGCCCCTCTCCCCCCCCCTCACAACCCCCCCCGGCCCTTTCCCTTACCCAAACCAAACGTTGCACCCCCCAAAACTCCACCCCCCACCCTCCCCCTTCTCTTAAACCTCCTCCCCCCCCTCCCCTCCCTCTCTCTCTTTTGGGTTAAAAAGGTGTTTTTAAAATAAAACAAAAAACATGGTTTCAGAATGGGGTTCCATATCTGTGGAAGGGAAAAAGGGTTTTTAAAATGGAAATGCGGGAAGTTAATATAGTTAACTCTTTTAAAAATATTTGGGAATTTTTTTTTTTCCCAACAAAAATTAAGCCCTAAATTTTAACGGGGAAAAAAGAATCTTGCAAAAAAAGGAAAAAAAAGGGGAAAAAAAAGGGGGTCAGGGAAATTTTGAAATCTTTAAGAAAATTTAATATTATTGTTTGTAGCTTTTTTTGGAAACAATTTGCCCCGCACAAATAAAAAACCCTCTAAACATATCCCAGCGAAGTGTGGGGTTTTAAGCGGAAAATTTGCCAATCGAAAAAGTAAATACCTAATGCCAAAAAAAAACTTTTTTCCTCCCAATTTTTTTTAAAAACAAGTTTAGGGAAAAGGGGGAAACCCCCTTATTTTAAAATTTTCCCCAAAATTTAAAAAGATTTTCCCCCAAACCGGGAAGTCCTAAAAAAACCCCCTGTTAGCGAAGAGTTGATGAAAAAGGGTTTGGGGAAAAAATTTGGGGAAAAGGGGTTTTGGAAAGTATGGGGAAACAAAAAAGGGAAAAGGAATTTTTTGGGGGAATTTGGGCCCGAAAAATATTGACCAAAAAAGGAATTTGGTTGAAAGAAAAAAGAAAAAAAAGGGTTTTTTTTTTTTCATTTCAAATTTAAATTAAAAAATTTGTTAAAAAATTAAAAGAAAAAAATTAAAAAATGAGTTGGGCCAAAACCTTGGATTTGGTGGATTGGGACCCCCCACCTTGCCCCCCCCCTGTAATTCAGTAATTTATGATGAAAAAAAAACTTTTTTTAAATTTTTTAATGTTTTAGCATACACGATTTCGGCAAAAATTTTTTTTTGAACAAAATTTTGACGTGGGCTAAGAGGCAAGACCGTTTTTCTTCCAAATGTTAATGTCCGACGGGTGAGACTTTTAATTTTAAAAATTTAGTTTTCTAAATTTATTGGGGAACCCCAAAAAATACGACAGACACAGCTTAAAAAACAAAAAAAAAGGGAATGAAAAAAATTTTTAAAAGAACTTTCGAACTATGTAGTTTTTGGAAAAAAACGTCAGTACGGACCATCTTTAGTTTTTTTTGGAAGGCGGAAACCCTTTTAACCCCTACGCCAATTTTTTTTTTTTTAAACTCTTTTTTTTCCCACTGTGAGCATTTTTTTTTTTTTTGTTTTTTTTTTTTTCCCCTTTTGGGTTTTGTTTTTCCGGGGTTTTTTTGTAAGATGCCGTGCAAGGGGAATTTGGGGGAATGATATTGTTTTTGGAAAACCCAATTTTTCCCTTTAATCTTTAACTGTTTTTTAAAAAAAATCAGTTACCCCGTCGATAAAACGGAACAGTGTTTAACCCACCCCCCTTGTCAAATTTGAACCCTTTTTAGGGAATGAAAAAATAAAATGTCAAAGTGTCAAAGGTTTCTCTCCCCTCCCCTACCCACTCTCCCCCTCCCCCCTTTCCCCACCCCCTCCCCTCCCCCCCCCTTTCCTCTTCTCCCCTCCCTCCCCCCCCCCCGGCCCTCCCCTCCCCCCCCTTCCTCTCCCCTCCCCTCTCCCCTGTCCGTCTGTCGTCTGTCTCCCCTCTGCAAACAAGATTTTCCCCTTTTTTCAATCATAGTTTGATTTTTAAAGAATTGATGAAGGGTACCCCAAAACAGTAAAATACTCTGACATGTTTAAAGCAATTCGTGCGAAAGGGTCCCCAAACTTGCGAAAAACCAAAAAAAAAAATTGTTGTGTCAAAAAACTTTCCAAAAAATAGGAAAACGACAATGCCCTTTTTCTCTCTCCCCTCTCTCCACCCCCCTTCCTCTCCCCTTCCCCCTCCTTTTCCCGCTCCCTCCCCGTCCCCCGTCCTTCCCTCCCTCCCCTTCCCCCGCCCCGCCCTCTCTCACCCCCCCTCTCTGGGGGAACCTCCTCTCCCCCCTCATGTTTTTCTTTTTCCCTTTCCCCCTTTCTCCTCTCCTCTCCTCTCCCCGGGGGCTCTCTCTCCCTTTTCTCCCCTTTCCTCCCCCCTCCCCCTCCTCCTCTCTCCCCCTATTTTAAAAACAAATAAGTGGCCTTAAATTTTGAGTTTCAATGGAGACAGTAAAAAACAGCAACGCAAATTCAGGGAAACCCCCCTTTAAAAGCCCCCCCCCTCCCCAGAAGGGGGGTTTGTAGGGGGTGGGCCTGGGACATGTTTTGGAACACAACAACACCACTGAACAAACACTGAAAGAAATTTTCGAAAAGGGGGTGCAAAGGGGTCCCCTTTCCCCCGGGTTTTCCTCTTGACACTTTTACAATTTACTGCTCCCTGTGGGTTTGCCCCCCCCGCGGGGGGGGCGGGCCCCGCCGGGCGTGGGTGTGGACTTTGGGGGGAAAAGGGGTTGGGGGGGGGGGGGTGCGGAATGAGCGGCTTGGGGCACTGCCAAATTGGGGGTGGCACAGGGAAAAATGGGGGTAGCAACATCAAAAAAAAAGAATAAAAACAACCCAACCCCCCCCGCCAACCCCGCCCCCCCCCCCCCCTCCTCTCTCCTCCTTTTGTCTTCTGTCTGTCTGTCTGTCTGTCCCTTCCCCCCTCTCTCCCCCACCCTCCTCCTCCCCCCCCTCTCCCCCCCCCCCACCCCCCCCCCCACCCCTCCCCCCCTCCTCTCCCTCTCCCCTCCTTCCCCCCCCCCCCCCCCCCTCCCCCCCCCCCCTCCCCCCAACCCCCAAGTTTCCCTTTCCCCCTTCCCCTCCCCCCCCCTCTTCTTCCCCCCCCCGCCCCCGGCCCCCTCAGTTCCCCCCTCCCCAATTTTCTCTTTCCCCCTCCCTCCTCCTCTCTCCCCCTCCCCCAAAATCTCCCCCCCCTTCCCCAAAAAAAACAGGGTTTGGGTTTCACAACGAACACTCCACAGTCCTCAATATTTGGGCCATTTCTTTTCCCCCATTCGTGCACCCCCATCCCGCCCGGGCCCAGTGGAAAAATTTTTAAAGTGTTTTGATAAAATGATCCCCCAAAAATATCAGAAAAAAAATCAACTTCCCTCGGAATTTTTTTTTTTATAAAAAACCCATGGGGTTCCCATATTTTGCTCTCCCCCTCTCTCCCCCTTCATCATCCCCCGCCCCCTTTCCCCTCCTCTCAAATCCTCCCACCTCTCCCCCTTCCCTCTTCCGCCTTTTCCCCGCCCCCTTCTGCATCCTTCCTTCTCCCCCTTTTCCCCCCAACCCCCCTCCTCAAAAAACTCGACCGGGTTCTTTTTTTTAAAGAATAGATTTCTCACAAAAGAGCACAGAAAAAAATTAAACACAAAATTCAGGTCACAAAATTTTTTGGGTTTTTTAAATGTAAAAAAAAAAATAAATATTCGAATATAGAACATTTCAAATTCACCCATCCCTTAAATGGGGGAAAAACCCCATTCAAACAAAACCCCACTTTCAACATCACAAATACTGCAACAGTGAGGTCCCATGCCAAATTTTATTTTTTTCCCACCTTTTGGAGTAGCCGAAAGCCCAAAAACACTTTTTCAGTGTTGTCATATCATAAAAATCAGCGGTGAAATTCATTGCAGAACCCACAGAAAAGGGAAAACAAAGGGTAGGTTGCCCCACAGGTATGAATAATTCTTTTTAAAAAAAAAGGCAGGAAAACTAAAAAATAATGAGGAACGAAATGTGGGGGAGTTTCAATGCAATCACGTTTCTTTCGTGGGGGATGATCAAGTCATTTCACTAAAATACATTTAAAATGTTTTTTGGTTTTTTTTGAAACTTTAAACCCGAGGTAAAACGAGGATGCATAAATTTTTTCGGGGTTTTCCTCTGTTTTTTTTTTCTCCATGTTTTTTTTAAGATTTTGTTCGATGAATCATGGGGAATTTTAACTGGGAAATACGAAAACAGCAAAAAAAAAAAAAGGGAAGGGTTTGTCATTTTTTCCCGGGTCGCCCCCCCCTTTAAAAGGGACTTTCTTAAGGAAAATTAAAAATATCAACATTTCCCCTCCCCTTCCCCCTCATCCCCTCTCCCCCTCCCCCTCCCCCCCCCCACCCCTCTCCGCCCCCCCTCCCCCCCTCCCTTTTCCCCCCTTCCCGCCCTTTCCTCCCCCTCTCTCCCCCCCTCCCCCCAACCCCTTCCCCACCCCCCCCTTCCCCCTCCTCTCCCCCCCTCCTCTCTCCCCGTCCTCTCCCCCCCCTCTCCTCTCTCCCCCCCCCACCCCCCCCCACACCCCCCAACCCCCAACCCCCCCAAAACACACAACCCCACACACACCACACACACACAACCCCACACAAAAAATTTTGTACCCCCTTTTTATGTTTCCCCAGTAAGCACAATAGAATATAACGCATTGGGCCCCCCAATTTCTCCCCCCCCCCGCCCCCCCCCCCCCCCCCCTTCCCCCCCCCCCTCTCTCCCCCTTCCTCCCCCCCCTCCCCTTTCAAGGGGAAATTGAGGGTAAAATAATTGAAGCAACTGAAAGAGGGCCCAATTTCCCAAAACCATTTCTGCTCCAGTTCATGCACAAAATCCAGAGCCCCCCTCCTCTGAGGAAATATTGCGTGTCTGGTTTTCCCCAAAATTAAAAAGAAAAAAAATTGCCTCTGGGTTGGTTCATACACACCGGGGTTTAGTTCTGGGGTTGTGTGTGTGTGTGGGGGGTGTGTGTGTGTGTGTGTGTGTGTATTTTGTGGGGTTTTGCGTGTTGTGGGGCGTGCGTGTGTGGGGTGTGTGGTGTTGTGTGTGTTGCGTGTGGGTGGGGTTTTTTGGGTGTTTGTGGTGCGTGGTGTTTTGGGGTTTGTGTGTGTTTGTGTGGGTGTGTTTTGTTGTTGGTGTGTGTGTGGTGTGCGTGGGGTTGGGGCGCGCGTGCGTCGTGGTTTAAATATATAATTTTAAAATATATAAAGCTGGTAATATTTTTTCCCCTGTTTTTTTTTTTTATAAAGGGGCCTGAGCCTTGTGGGAGCAGCTAAAAAAAATGATTAAAAGTAAATTTTAAAACGGGGATTAAAAAAACTTTTTTTCGAGGCCCCTTCCTCTCTTCAGACCCCGTGCCAACCCCTGCTATTGCCCTTTAAATCTTTAAAATATATATATAATTTTATATATTTTAAAAATTTTTTTAAAATTTGTAAACTTATCCAGTTTGGGTGGGTTTGCAGTGTTTTTTGAAAGGGGGGGGCCCTTTTAACAAATAAAAAAATAAAAAAAGGGGTGGGTTGTGGGTGTTTTTTGTGGTGTGTGGTTATTTGTGTGTGTGTGTGTGTTGTGTGTGTGTTTTGTGTTTGTGTGTGTGTTGGTGTTTGTGAGGGAATTTTCTTTGAGGGGGCTCGCCTTTATTGAACAAAGTTTTGGGAATGTAAATTTCTATTTGCGTTTCTGTCAAACTGTTTTCTCTATATTTTCCCAAACTTAGGGAAAACTTTTTTTAAATTTTGCCCTTTTCTTTGTTCTTCCTTTTTTTTGATACATAAGGAGGCGGGGTGCTGTGTTTTTGGGGCCGGGGTGTGTGGTGTGGGGTGGGTGTTGTTGTGGGGGGTGTGGGGTGTGTGTTTTGTGTGTTTCTTCTGCCCTGTCTTTTTTTGGCCAAAAGGGACTCACCCCTTTAAAATTTCTGTTTTCCTTTTTCCTTTCTTTTTCCATTAGTGAGTTAAGACCAAAAGACCCTTCCCGGCCCCTGCCCTTTTCTCTTTTTTGTGGGTCAATCCATTTAAAAACCGACATTCTATGTCAGCACTGGAGGTTAAAAATCGACACTTTAAAACCCATTTACGGAGACCAAAAGGGGGGCCCTTTTTGTAGAGCGCCAGCCCTCGTAACCCTTGGTGATCCGGGGGGTTGCAGGTTCGAATTTCCCCCCGGGGCCCTTTCAAATACAAGGGAAATTTTTTCCCCCGGGGGTTTTAAAAATTTTGGGTTTTGACTCCATTTCCCATACAGTCCCTTTTGGATAAAAATATAAACCGAGGGTTTTTGTGTGTAAAAAGCACGCATAAAACAAACTTCACACACTTTAAAAACCCATCCCAACCCTTTTGGAAAAAAGACCCTTTGGGGGCCCTTGGTGGGGTGACATGTTTCACCTAGCATTTCACCTTTTTCCCCCAAGTTGGATAAGGGGGCCCGGGCCTTAATGGCGGGATAAAAAAAAAAAACGGCAAACCAAAAACCCCAAAAAAACCACTCCCTTTTTTGGGTAATGGGATTAATCCTTGGGCCCGTCTGTAAAAGGAGTTTCCGCAGGGGGTATCAGCCGCTACGCAGAAAAAAAAAATGTTTCACATAACTCATCTTCTTTTCAAATATACCCTTTTTTTCCCCCACCTCGTTCATCATTGACAAAACGAAAAGTGGAAGGCCCAAAGGGGGGATGAGTGGCGTGGGGCCGGGGGGGGGGGGGGAGGGGGGGGAAAGGGACGAAAGGGGGTTTAAAAGAAGGACACCAAAAGCATCTGCGATTTAAAAAAAACCCCTTTTTCACCGATAGCTGAAGGGTCTCGTTTTGTTGGGTTTTGGGCGGGGGGGTCCACTGTAGTTTTGAGGATGGCAGGGAAAGGGCTGGAGAGATGTCAAAAATGATGGAACCACTTTTTTCCTTGTTCTGGGGCCCCCTGCGGGCACATCAAAACCCCGAAGGCTTGGAAATTTCTCAAGAGTAGTGACAGCAACCAGAAGAAAAAAAAAGAACAGCTGTGAAAAACCCAAAAACAACTTTTTTAGAAGCTGATCATCCAATGCCCATCCATCCTTCCCTTTTCCGGCCGTGGGCCCACCCCAAACACCACTCCCTTCCCCCTCCCGACGGGTTTTTCCCAGGCCCT
>JAMYXO010008688.1:0-10566 GCA_033310375.1 Conus canariensis
CACATAAACACAAATTAACCACACAACACCCCCCTTTTCCCTTTTTTCCAAAAACCAAATCAAACCCCTTTTTTTAAAAAGAGGAGGAATGAATGGCCCCAAACTCAAAACCCCGCACACACACTCACACACAACAACACACACACACACACAAACAAACACACACAACACACACACACACACACACCCCACACACCTCACACAAATAAGCTGGGAAGTTGCATTCTCTTTAATATTTTTCATGTCTTTTTCGAAAAGAAGAAAAAAAAAGAATAATGATAATTTTTACTTGGTATGTCGGGGATTAGTTACAATTTTGCCTGAAAAAAAAAGCTTGTTTTAAACCAACCAGGGTTGATTGGGTACCTTTCTTTCCCTTCACTTATTAAACCTTTTTTACAGCTGAGGTACCCGAACGGGGCCAGAAAGGGGCCCACTTTTTTTCCAGTACTGCTGTGAGAAAAAGGGCGTTTGTGTGTGTGTGTGTGTGTGTGTGTTGGGTTGGCGGGGGCTTTGGCGTTTTTTTCTGTCTTTTTTTAGTTTTCAAAAACTATTGAAAAATTCTCCCTTTTTAAGTACATTTTACTTTTCTGAAGGGAAGTTGAATCTAAAAACCCCTTAAAGGGAAAACAAGAAAGGTGCCAGAAAGAAAATTTGGGAAAAAACAGAAAACCAAGCTTTAACCTTGCTGAAATTTTTAACACATTTTTGGCTTTCACCAAGAGCAAGTTCTAAATCTTGCAATCAACTTTCCTCAAAAATTTAAGACTAATGCCCAATGCACACGTCCACCCTTATCACCTTGAACTTTTTCCATTTCAGGGTCAAAACCAAAGGTCAGGGGGTTGAAATCATATTTCGAATCTTTGTCTGTCCAAATTTTCCCTGATAGATTCAACAAGAGTAAATCAAAAAATTTTTTTTTTGGAGACAGGAAAAAAAATTTTAATTTAAATCTTCAACACAAAGAAAACAAATTAAAAGGGCCCCCAAAATGTTAAGCACAAAAAAATTTCCAGGTCCACATTTGGAAAGGAAAAGAAAAAAAGTTTTAGTTTCTTTTCGTTAAAAATTTTGGGTTTTTATCATACAACACAAATTTTAAAACAATTGTTTAAAGGGAATTTTTTCAAAGTTGTCATCATTTATGACTGGTTTTTACAAACCCTTATAGGACAACATGGGGAAAAAAACCCCTTTTCTGAAAGGGGGATTTTGACCCGACACAGTTAAGAATTTTACAATTCACATGTTTTTAACTCTCAAATCATATTTTAAAAAAAGTTGGGGGTATAAACAGTTTTGGGGCTTTAGATGCAAACTGAAAATAAGCAATGCTGAAAAAAAAGCGGTAGATTAGAATCTTTTATTGTAACGAAGTTTTTTACAAGAAGGGTGTTTCAAGAATTAAAGAGGCAGGAAACTCCCGATTTTTAAAAAAATTTTTTTGTCCTTTGTTTTTGTAATTGTAAAAAAAATAATATCCCTTTTTTTTCGGTTGCAGCTCCAAACACCCCCCATCACACCGCATGCGCTTCACATCATCCCGGTTGGGAGGGAAACATCCCGAGTACTGACAAAGACAATGGTAATTTTTTTGTCAAAATTTTTATTTTATCTGTCCTCATCCCCTTTTTTTTCATAAATATCTTTTCACTAAATAACTTTTTAAAAAAAAAAACAAAAACAAAAAGTGTGTTTTCCCTTTTGTTTGTTGTTGTTTTCCCCCCGGTCAGAATGAAAGCCTATGTTTGTTTTTTTTCTGTTAACAAAACACAAACGAGCCTGCAGCTTCTCTTTTAAAACCCTTTATTTCAGTGATGCTTTTCACAATAGAAAAGGGGGTGAGGGATTTTTAAAAAAAATTCCCAAAAATTTCATTTAATTTTTTTTTTCCAAAAACCGATGTAAAATAATTTTGAAACTGAAATTCAAAGCAAGCGCACATGTATTAAATTTTTCGATGGGCTTTAACAGGGTTTAAAATTTTTTTAGCTAATAACAAAACACAGAAAAAAACACAAAAACACACACACACAAAAAACCCCAAAAACAAAACACAAAAACAACAACCCCCACAAAAACAAAAAACACTTTGGCAACCCCCATTACAAAACACTATCCAACTCCTCTTTCTCTGGCCCCAAAGCTTTCACAAGCAAGTACAAAACAAAACAAAAACAAACACACACACACCCCAACACACACCAAAACACTAAACCCGGGAAAAAACATACCAATTTTCAATGAAAAAAGGCCCCACCCAAAAATTGGAAAAAAAATTCCCCCCCCCCCCTTTTTTTTTTTTTTCCCCCCCAAAAAAAACCAAAAACCCCGTTTACCTTTTGCATGTACACAAAACACTTCGAAATTACATGTACCTGACTGTAATTTTTGTTTTTGTGATGGGAGGGACTTCAAGGCACTATTTGAGAACAGTGGGTTTTAAACCCCAGATCCGAACCCCCCAGGGACACCATAGCACTGGGATTTGAAGCAAGAAAACCCCAGCCGGCCCCAAAAGCTGTCAGGGTTACCCTGGAAGAAACTTTGAATTTCAGACTGATTTTTCTATTGTTGATGTGGATAAAAGTGTAAGTATAAAACTTTTTCCAGGGGGTTTAGAAAATTTTTTTTTGTTAAAGAGGGGGAAAAATAAAGAAACTTGGGCTGTTTTGGAGTTTCCTCAATTTCCTACTTTGAATTATCTGCCCCCATCCAAGCAAATTTTTGTTTATTAAAAAAACCTCTTTTAAAAAAAAAAAAAGGGGGAGCAGTTTTCTTTGAGCCCAAAATTTTTCTGCCCCAAAATTTTCCGTAAGGTTTTTCTTTTTTTTGTGAACATTCAAAAAAGGGCCCTTTCAAGATGCTCACTTTTTCATGTTCTGGTTTCCCTTCTTGAAGGCTGTTTTTTTTAAATTTGAAAAAACCGGTTTTCCCCAAAAACTCTCACTTTTGGGTTCCGCATCAGAAAGTGGGTTTAAACCCCGAAAGTTTTGATACTTGTCTTTTTTCCCCCCCCTTGGGGCCAGCATTGTGGGGGGAATGGCAAAACATTTGTTTAAGTTGGGCCTTTATTTGTTCCCCCTTCTGTTCTTCTGGGGTACTGTTTAGGGAAGGGAAAGATTTTCCAAAAAATGACTTATGAAAAAATTTTTTTTAAAAAAAAACCCGGCTGAAAATTCGGTGTGCTGTTTTGTGAAAACCCCTTTTTGCTTGGTTCCCCTTTTTGTGTTTGGGGTTTATTTTTCCTTTTGGAATCCTCCCCCTTTCAGGGTTTGAAAGACACCATTCGCCTTTTAAAAAAAAAGGGGGTTAAAGAATTTTGTTTTTCCTTTATCCCCTTTTTTTTTTTTTTTTTTTTTTTTTTTTTTTTTTTTTTTTTTTTTTTTTTTTTAAAAAAAAAAACCCAAAAACCGGGTTTTTTTTTAAAAAATTTTTTGGTTTCCCCCTTTTTTTTTTTTTTTTTAAAAAAAAAACCCCAAAAAAAAAAAAAAGGGAAAAAAGGGGGGGTTTTTGGGGGCCCAAAAAAAATTTTTTTTTTTTTTTTTTTTTTTTTTTTTTTTTTTTTTTTTTTTTTTTAAAAAAAAAAAAAAAAAAAAAAAATTGGGGGAAAAAAAAAAACCCCCCGGGAAAAAAAACCCCCCCCCGGGGGGGGGGGGGGGGGGGGGGGGCCAAACCCCGGGGGGCCCAACCCCTTTTTTTAAAAAACCAAAAAATTTTTTTTTTTTCCCCCCCCCCCCCCAAAAAAACAGGGGGGGCCCTTTTTTTTTTTTTTTTTTTTTTAAAAAATTTAAACCCTTTTTTTGGGGGCCCCCTTTTTTTTGGGTTTTTAAAAAAGGGGGGTTTTTAAAATTTTTTTTTAAAAAAAAACCCCCTTTTTTAAAAAAAAATTTTTTTTTTGGGGGGGTTTTTTTTAAACCCAATTTTAAAAAAAAAAACCCCCCAAAAAAAAAAATTTTTTTTGGGGGTTTTTGGGGGGAAAAATTTTTAAAAATTTTAAAAAATAAAAAAAAAAAAATTTAAAAAAAAAAAAAAATTTTTTGAAAAAAAATTTTTTAAAAATGGGGAAAAAAAAAAAAAAAATTAAAAAATTTTTTTTCCAAATAAAATTGGTACCAAACAATATTTTAAAAAAAATTAAAAATTAAACAAAAACCCAAACAAAACCTTTTTAACTTAACACTCTGGTGTTTAAACCCTTTTAATTAAAATTAAGGGTTGTGTTTGCAAAATGCCCCAAAAAAGGGCGATTAAAAAAAAAACAAAGGGTTTTTAAAACCTAAGCAGGGAGAAAGGGGTTTTTTGGGCCCTTTTAAAGGCCCTCCCCCTTTCGGGGGGGCCTTTCCCTCATCTGTCAGTGTTCAAGAAGGATTAGGGGCAAACAAAAAAGGGGGGGGGGGGTTATGTACAAGGGAAATTTTTTTTTCTCTGCCAAAACCCAAATTAAAAAACCATGGAAAAAATTAAAATGTTTTCCCAAATAAATTTAGGGCCCTTTATTTATGAAATTTAAACTAAAAAATGTTTTCCTTTTTGGGATTTTTTTTTTATTTGGGTTTTAAAGGGGGAAGCCCATTTTTTTGGAAAATTAAAAAAAAAATATTTTTGCTTATTTTATATATTTATCCATAATTGGGGTTAATTCACCAAGATTTAAATCAAAGGGGGTTGTTTAAAAAAAAAATTTTTTAGCGTGTCTGTTTTTTTCCTTTTTTTTTTTTTTTTTAACTTTTTTTTTTTTTTTTTTTTTTGCAAGACTGTCTGCTAAAAACTTCCCAAATTTTAAAACCCCCAAATGGATGGGACCCAACAAAAAAAAAAAATTTTATTTCCTAAGTTTGAAACAAAGCAGTAGATGTTTTAAAAATTTTAAAAAGCAAATCCTTTTTTTTAGCCCTTTTGGGAAAAAAAAAAAATTCCTAAACCGGCCTTCCCCCGGTTTTATTGAAAAAAAGATTTGGAATCAACCCCAAATTTAAAAATTTTAAAGAAAGCAATTGTTGGGGTATCATAAATGGGAAGAAAAAGCTTTAAATTGCAAAAATTAATTTCTGAGGTTTTTTTATGAAAAAACCCCCCTTTTCCCAAATGATTTAAAAATTTCCCCGAAAATTTAAATTTGGGATTATAAAGCTAGAAAAAAACCCCTGTCAGAGGATTTCATTTACCCCCTTTTCGTAAACAAATTTTTTTTGTGGGTTTGGATAACTGTTTTCCCAAATTTCACAAATTCAGGTTTTTAAAATTATTTACAAATTTTGAAATTTTCTTTTTTCAAAAAAAATGAAAAGATAACGTGACTAACGGTAAAGTTAAATTTTCTGAAGGCTGTCTGCATTCCTTTATAGCTTTAAATTTTTTGGTTAACACAAAAAAATTGTCCCTTTTGAAATTTAATTTAAATTTGGGTTGGGTTTTTGGGAATTTCCCATGGGGTTTCGCATTCCCTTTAATTTACTTAAAATGGTTTAAAATTTCCCATGGCAGCCCCAGAAAAAAGGGGGAAAAAAGAATTTTGAAAAGGTTTAAATTTCTAATGGCTGTCTCATTCCTTTTTTTGACTTATATGGTTTTTATTCCCATTTTCAAAACCAAACCCAAAAAAAGGCTTTAACTTGAGGACAAGGGGCCCCCGCTGGCAGCAAAGGCGGGGGAAAGGGGCCCAGGCCTCAGACCCGATTTAGAAGGGCCCCCAACCAACAAATATCAGGGGGCCCGATTCTGCCCTCAGCCATTTTGATGATGATGAGCTGGGGTGAGAAATTGGGAAAAAAGCCGGTTTCCCCGTCCATCCGCCCAAAAAGGGGAGGGGTTTGGGAGGGGTCCCCTTTTCCCGGCATTAAAAAAAAAAAAAAAAAAAAAAAAAAAAAAAATAAAAAAAACCCTCAGAGGGAGCCTCCCCCCACCCTTTGGACATCCTCAATAGTCACCGGAATTCTGACAAAAAAAAAACCCAAAAAAACATTCCTGGGGCCCCAAAAAAAGCTTCACGGGGTTTAAAACCCCCCGGTGCCTACCCCAAAAAAATCTCCTTTAAATGGGCAGCCCTTAAAAAAAAAAGAGCTGCTTTGGGGGGCTATTGGAATGGGGTCTTTAAACTTAATACAAGGGGCTTGGCTTTTTAAGAAACTGACAGCCCCCTTTTTAAAACCCAAAGACCTACAGAGAAATGGCTTTAATAAAAATATACCCTTTTCAAAGGGCCCGAAAAACCCGAAAACCAAAGCATTTTTTTTTTTAAAATTTTCATCTATTGGGAAAAATCTATCAAAAAAAAACAAACAAAAAAGAAAACCCATTTAACCAGTTTCCCGGGGTTTCCGCTGGTTCCCTTCGGGGGGTTCTGGGTGCCAGGGCATTTTAATTGATTTTTATTGATGGGGCTCCCCTCCCGCCCTTCCTTTTGGGGTGTTCCCCCTCCTTTTTTTTTTTCGAAACCTTTTTTAATTTTAAACAAAAATTGTTTTGTCATAAAGTGGTTTCCCCCCCCCTAAAAGGGACCCGATTATTTTTTTTCTTTTTTTTTGCTTTACAACTGATGTATGTTTTTTAAAAAAAGGGGTTAAAAGCCCGGTAAAATTGTTAAAATTTTTATATTCCATATTTTCTGCATGTGTAGCGTAATTTTTGAACTGACCATTGTTTGTCGGGGTTTACAAAGCAAATGAATGTTCAGACTAAAAGATGCTGACCTCAAATGCATCTGGGTCACCTGAGGGGAATTGTTCCACCTACATTAAAAAACGACCCCTTAAAAACCCCATCTGGGGAATGTCTAAAAATAATACCTTGGGCCAATTTTTCATTTTTTTCTGCATGGGCAGGTAAATTTTCGTAGTTTTATTTAAGAAAGTTTCACTGTTGTCATCTCCCACTGTCACTTTCTGTTGTTGTCATTTTCTCTTTAAAACAAGGTGGAAAAAAACCCAAACCCAAAAGGTTTTTTTAGGGCCCATTCTAAAAAAACCCCATTTTCGGTCACTTCCCCAAAAAATCAATTTTGGTAGCAGAAAAACCAACTGACTCCCTCAAAAAGGTCAAAATTTGGGGAATCAAAAATAATGAGCCCGTAACCAGGGGTGTATTTAAAAAAGGGAAAAGAGGTAAAATATACTTCGTAAAGATTTGCATATGCAAAAAAAAAAGTTCCCCGCATCTTGTTTTTTTTTTACTTTTTTTAAAATTTTAAAAAATTTTTAAAAAATGAACCAAACACCTCCCTCTTTTTGCTTTCCCCCCCCCCTTCCCAAGCAGACAGATGGGGAATCCTTCTTTAAAAAACATTTGTGTTTTCTTTTTTTTTCCCCTTTTAAGGGGGGTTTTTAAAAAAACGATTTTTTTTTTTTTTTTTTTTTGACTTTTTTGGGGCCTCTCTTTTGTTTCCCCTTTTTTTTTCTACACCAAATGAGGAAAAAGGAAAAAACCCCCCTTTTTCCCCATCCCTTTTTTGTTCCTCCAGCTCTTTTTCCCCCCCCATGCGAAACAATTTCCTTCCATTTTTCCCCCTTCCCGGGAACAAAAAGGGAATTTTTTGCACAGACCAAAAAACCAGAGCCCCCAAAGGGGGGGCCCCCGAAAAAGAAAGGTTAAAACCCCCACCACCCCCCCCCCTCCCCCCCTTTTGGATTTTTTTTCCCGGGGCCAATCCAAAAGAAATCCACCCCCCCCTTTTTTTTGCCTGGTTTCCCCCCGGAAACCCCCCCCCACCTTTAGTTTCCCGGGGCGGCCTAAAAAGGGAGGGAGGGGGCCCCCCCGGGGGAATTGGGGGGGTCCGACTGCTGCAACCCCGAAAAAAGGGGGGGGGAGGGGGGGGGGGGGGGGGGGGGGGAGGGGGGGGATTTTGGGGGGGGCTTCCCAAAAAAGTCAGCAAAAGGGGCTGCAGGATCAGGAGCAGTTGCGACAAAGGGGGAAGACAGAAAGAGGGCCCACAAGACAAAGCCCCGTCAGGCTCGCATGGAAAAAGGCCCATTCAGGTAAAAAACATTATGGGGGTAAAAACAAACAAACCAGTGAATGAAGAAAAGAGAAATTTTGGGGCAGGAAAAAGCAATAGTACCCCCCTAAACCAGTTTTTAAAAAAAAAAAATAAAAAATTTAAAAATGGGGTAGGAAAAATTCATGATGAAAACGGTAATTAAAATTATAGCTTTTTTCAATTGCTTTGTTTTGCAAAATTTTTTTAAATAAAAATCACTAGTAATCTTTTACCCAATTAAAAAATAGAGGAAAAATTGTGTAAAAACGATAAATTTTTCTTGTTTAAAAAACACAGAGACCCAAAAAAAGAAGAGAAGGGCGGGGCCCGGGCCCGCAAACCCCCAACACCAACCAAAAAACACAAAACCCCACAAAAACCCCCACAAAAAACAACCAAAAAAAACACACACACACACCACAAAAACCCCATACTGGGAAAAATGCTGAAGGCACAAAATTTTTTTTGCAGGCAGGGGAAATTTAAAATTTTAGCCTGAAAAAAGGGTTTTTTACTGGGGAAGGGTTTAAAAAAAATGATGATTAAACCCACAAAGTTTTAAAAAAGTTTAAAAACTTTTAACAGATTGCACAAACAAAAAAAACAAAAAAGAAAAAAAGACATTCACAAATTCAGCTACAAAATTTTTTTAAAACCCCAAAATTTTTTTTCCCAAAAATTTTTCCAAAAACGAATTTTCAGGAAAGAATAGACATGTACTTTTAGGGAATAAATTTTAGTGCTTCTCATTTGTGATTAATAAAAAAGGGATTTAGGGGAAAACATTTTAAACTGAAGGCGTTGTTTAAAAAAATTTAGGGGCACAATTTAAAGAAAAAAGGAAGTTCAAATTTGGGTCAGTTAAAAACATACAAGGGACAAAGATTTAAAAAGAATAAAAGGGCAAAATATTTTTTTTGAATGCAATAGAACATGTTTTTATTTTATCAAGTGGTGTGTTTCTAACTGTTCTGTTTCAATTTTTAAAAGTAACAGGAAAATTTTTTTTGACCCAAATGAATGTTTTTAAAAACAAGTTTAAATTTTTTTGGCATACCCGATGCAACCTTGGAAAAAAGAAAGTTTGCATTAAAAATTTATAGGAAGGAAATTTTTTCCCCCTCACCTTTTTAAAAAAAAAAAACATTTGGAACTTACAAGAAATTAACAATTTTAAATAGGGAAATTTGGGGGAACTTAAATGAAATGGGAAAATTTTAAAAAAGTCAGTTATGATTTTCTCAGATTTATTTTAAAGGGGGGAAGGGGGAAAATACTTTTGCAACAGAAAAAAACATTTTGTTTTTCTTTGATGCAAATTAAACCCCAAACCTTTAAGGGAGCTAACAGAAAAGCAAAAAGAAAATTAAAAAAAATAAAAAAAGACTGCTTTTTTTTTAAATGAGAAATATTTGACAAAAATGACCATCTTCATGTAAAAAACATGTTAAACAGCCATTGACATTTTTTCCAGAATCAGATAAGGGGGTCAAAGGAGGAAAATTCCCCTTTCCCCCACAGCGGAAATGTCATGGTTTGAGGAGGTTTTAAATTTTTTTTTTAAAGGGCAGCGTGTGTTTTGTTTTGGGGATTAAGAGATCCATAAAAAAGACAAACAAACTCAAAAAAAAAAAACTAAAAATTTTTACGCTTGTTCCCGGATTTTCAAAAAGAACGGCCAAAAAGAAGAGGAACGAGACAAAAAGGAAAGGCAGAAGAGGGGGAGGTCAAATTTTCCCTTTTCAAGCCAGTGGGGGAAAAAACACCAAAACCCCATCCCATTTTCTGGGATTGGGGCTAAAGGGGAAAAAAACCACCACCACTGGGCGCAGTTTGGCTTCAGACATGGAAAAAGGGGGAAAAGGAAAACGGGGACGCCACGTTCCGGGACCAAAAGGGGGCAGCGCTGGTGCTTTTTCGGGGGGGGGGGGGGTGGGGTTTTGGGGGCCCCCCTCAACGACTTTTTTTTCAGGTGAGTTTTTGGCCACCTACTTTAGTTTTTCTAAGTGATTTTGTCTAAGGGTGCAAATTTTGGGATTTTTGGGATTTTAAAACAAGTTAAGGGTTTTTCCCCCTTAAAGGGGGGGGCTGACCTTTTTCCCTTTTTTTATGTTTTCCCTTTTTTTTTCTTTTGTAGGTGCTTATGTATATGCAGTCCCTTTGGTTATAATGTAATGTCTTTCATTTGTTTTTTTTCCAAAAAAAGAGGACTCATAACCCCTCATCTGAAAAAACAAATGTGAATTTTTTTCTTCACAAAAATTCTACTTTTTTTTTTTAAAAATCTTTCAAAAAGCTTTTAAAAAATAAAATCTCTTAAAAAGGGTCAGGTTTTTATTAAGACACAGTTTGAAGTTATTCTGGGGCATTTTTTTGTTTGTTGTGGACCCGTCAGAGTGACTGAAGATTTTTATGATAATCTGCAGGAATGAGTTTTTGTGTCAGAATAACTTAAAGGTTGGGGGGGGGGTTTTTATTTAAATAAGAGAATTTTTTGGTGGTTCCCAAAAAAAATTTTAAAAAGCCAAAGGGCCCGATCCAGTGTTATTGCAGATAGTTCTGACATTGACCCGGAATTTAAAAGAACA
>JAMYXO010008689.1:0-10564 GCA_033310375.1 Conus canariensis
TTGCTAATGTTTGTGATTTTTGCTTTTTTTTCATCCAGCCCTGGGGTTTAAAACTCAGCTAAACAATTTATTTTTAATATGGCAAAAACCGGACAAAAGTGCCCCTAGTAAAACCAAAAAATGGGTTCAAAAGGGGGATTTAAACAAAACAAAAAAAATGGAATTATGAACCCAAGTGTTGAAGTAGTAAACGTTTACAAATACCGGGGCCTGAACTTTACTACCGCCGGGCCGCAAATTGTCTGTTGAAGAATGTTACAAAAGCAAAAAAATTGGTTGTAGACAATTTAAACCTTTGGGGGGAAAATCATTGTACTGACCCAAAAATTTCTTTCAGCTTTTTGATGCCCAATTGTACCAATACTGTTGTATCTCAGAAATTTGGGTATGATAAAAAAGAAAGATAGAAAAAGTAATTTATTTGCATGTAAAGGGTTGTGAATGAGCTCCCGTACCCAAATTAAGGGTTATGGTGAAGGGGGCCCTCTCTTTTTTCAAGTTCAGTACGGTGTATTTTTATTGGCTTAGATTTGTGCATTACCTAAAAAAATTTTCTAACAGGCTTACCAAATGCTTAAAAAAGGGACGAAAAGGGGGAAAGGAAAGGGGGGGCCCACTAAAGTCAGAAAATTTGTGTGTAAATTTTTTTGGACTGTATGGTTTCACGGGGTTCGGAAACAGAAAATTTCCTAAAAATTTAAAAACGTTGATTGATTTGCCAAAAAAAAATTGGTCGTCAAAACTTCTGACAGCAACCGATACGAACTTTACGTATTTTAAAAGCTTTTTGGGGCTAAACAATTTTTTCGATGTTTTTTAATTCACATTACGTTAGAAACGTTCAAAATTTCTTTGGAATAACAGTTTTGAAGTGAAAACGCATATAGATACAAACAAAGATATCGACGTTTACAAGTCCTTTTTGCTACCCTCAAGAAGAAAACCCATTTTTTTTTCTTCTGCCCGATTTAGACGACCTACAAAGAAATATCTGTCAGGGTTTAATTTGTTGTTCTACAGAACGCAGAAATTAAACCTTCTCAATACCACATTCCAACTAACAGTGAATCGGGAAAATTTATTTTTTTTTCCCTTTTAAAATCCCATAACTTTTTTGGTCCCGTTTTTTTCACGTGCGACTGGGGAAAAAATTATTTTTTATTTGTTATCACTATTGCTTAGGGGCTGGGCCACATTTTTTCATGCGTCATCTCCCGTTAACTTTCCAAATTTTTTTTTTTTACGTGTTTTTCCGGTGCGTTTATTTTTGGTGAGCGCTTGCCCCTCCCCTTTTCCATTCCTTTTACTTGTTAAGAGAGAGAGAGAGAGAGGAAAAGAAGAGAGAGAAGAAGAGAGAGTTCTAAAGTATTATGTGTGTAACCGTCACAGAAATGCTCCCAATACATTCAAAAAAATCACCGATTGTTGGGAAAAAAAAGTCGAACAAAAAACCCATCTGAAGTCTAAGTCTGAAGCTCTCTCTCTCTCCTCTCCTTCCTCCTCTCTCTTGCTTTCCTCATTCAGACAAGTACAACCCCCACCAGTCCCTTCCTATACCATTTCACCCCTTTCCTTTTTTCACCCCGTTTTTCTGCCGCCGCTCCCCCTTTTACTTCAAGTCACCACAAACACCCCGGAAAATACCACCCTGTAGGTGGGGGGGGGTGGGGGGTGGTGACGAGGGGTTGGGGGTGGGGGGGGGAAGAGAGAGAGAGAAGAGAGAGATGAGGGGGGCCATCCCAAAGGTTCATCACTTTGCTTCCTGAAGCCACGCTTTCCTGCCCCCCCCCCTCCCTTTCCCCCTCCCCCCCCCCCCCCCCTCGCCTCTTCCTTATTAAACCCATCCCCCTCCCATCCCTCCTTCCCTCCTGGCTGTCACATCGCTCTCCCGCTGGTGCAGCTCATGGTTTGAACAAACCCCCCCCCCCCCCCCCCCCTTTCCCCCCCCCCCCCCCCCCCCCCCCCCCCCCCCCCCCCCCCCCCCCCCCCCCCCCCCCCCCCCCCCCCCCCCCCCCCCCGGCTCCCGCACCGAAACGTCTGACCCATTTGTCAGCACCAGACCCCCGGCTCCACCCCCGGGACGTCTGACCAATTTGTCAACAAACTTAGCACCTTTTCCTCGGGGGGGACAGACCAACAGATGTTGCCCCTTCCCTCCTCCCCCTCCCTTTTCCTCCCCTCTCCTACCCTCAATAGCCAACCCCCTGTCCTACCCCCCCCACCCCCCCCCCCACCCCACTCTCTCCCTCCCCAACGCAACCACCACCATTCCCTCTTTCGAATTTTTGTCTTCTGTTTCCATCTCACAGTCAGACGGACAATGAGGCAGGGCTGGAGAGTTCCACTCAGTCATCAAGGTAGCATGTTGCGGGAAAGATTGGAAAAGGGGAAAGGGAGTAGGGAGGGAAGGGGTAAACGGAAAGCAGAAGAGAGAGAGAGAGAGAGATGTTAGAACAGGGAACAGAGAGAGAGAGAGAGATGTTAGAACAGAAACAGAAGAGAGAGATGTCAGAACAGGAAAAAGAGACACACAAAGAGAGAGAGAGAGGAAGAGAGGGGAGAGAGAGAGAGAGAGAGAGAGAGAGAAGAGAGAGAGATGTTAGAAAAAGAAACAGAGAGAGAGAGATGTTAAAACAGGAAACACAGAGAGAGAGAGAGAAAATGTTAAAACAGGAAAAAGAGGAGAGAGAGAGAGAGAGAGACAGACAGACAGACAGACAGAGACAGAGACAGAGAATGTTTTGAACAGGAACAGAGAGAGAGAGAGAAATGTTAAAACAGGAACAGAGAGAGAGAGAGAGAGAGAGAGAGAGATGTTTAAAACAGGAACAGAGGAGAAAGAGAGAAATGTTAAATCGGAAAAAGAGAGAGAGAGATGTTAAAAACAGGAACAGAGAGAGAGAGAGATGTTAGAACAGGAACAAGAGAGAGAGAGAGAGAGAGAGAGAGAGAGAGATGTTAGAACAGGTACAGAGAGAGAGAGAGATGTTAGAACAGGAACAGAGAGAGAGAGAGATGTTAGAACAGGAACAGAGAGAGAGGGGGATGTTAGAACAGAAACAGAGAGAGAGATGTTAGAACAGGAACAGAGAGAGAGAGATGTTAGAACAGGAACAGAGAGGGAGAGATGTTAGAACAGGAACAGAGAGGAGAGAGAGAGAGAGAGAGAGAGAGAGAGAGAGAGAGAGAGAGATGTTAGAACAGGAACAGAGAGAGAGAGATGTTAGAACAGGAACAGAGAGAGAGAGAGAGAGAGAGAGAGAGAGAGAGAGATGTTAGAACAGGAACAGATCATGCAATACCTTTCCCCTTCAGAGCTGTTCAATCCAATGTTAGTCCCGAAAAGTGTCTGGCTTCAGCTCCTTCCTCTTTTCTCCAGCTGGTTCCAAGTCATCCCCATGTTCCTGATGTCTGCTTCCAGGTCCCTGCGCCAGGTGTTCCTTGGCCGACCTCTTTTTCGTTTTCCTTGGGGGTTCCATGTTAGGGGTTGTCTGGCGATGTTGCTTGCAGGCTTCCGCAGTGTATGTCCAATCCAGCCCAACGTCGTTTCTTGATTTCCTGTTCTGCGGGCAGCTGGTTTGTTCTCTCCCAGAGCTCGTTGTTGTTGATGGTTTGCTCTAAGTCCATGACCCCAAACTGATATTGCTTTCCGCACCAAATCGCCGGGAACAAATGCTAGTACCAAGCACCCCAGAACAAACAAGGAGACATCCCATGTAAAAGATACTCAAAGCAAGCCCATATATTCTGCCCCTGACTCACGCACACCGCAACCTCTGGAGAAAAACCACAAACACACATCAACATCAATTCCAGACTTGCATCAGTCTTTATGAGCTTGAATATGAACAGGCAGATACATGTACAAAAACCAAGAAGGTAACCTCAGTTTTATTGGTATGAAAGGAAATCTGGAATGTGGCAGGGGACAGTCAACAATAAACAACAAACATGTAGGCCAACTCTTGCTATTATGTATCCCAAAGTGAGGACTGATGGCCCCAGTCTTGAGTTGTGCTCTGTTGTGTTGTTGTATTCTGTGTTGTATCACATTGTGTTGAAATATGTTGTGTTGTGTTGTAGTATTCTGTGTTGTATCACATTGTGTTGAGTTGTGTTGTAGTATTCTGTCTTGTATCAAATTGTGTTGAGTTGTGCTATGTTGTGTTGTAGTATTCTGTCTTGTATCACATTGTGTTGAGTTGTGCTATGTTGTGTTTGTAGTATTCTGTGTTGTATCACGTTGTATTGAGTTGTGCTGTGTTGTGTTGCAGTATTGTGTTGTGTCACGTCGTGTTGAGTTGTGCTGTATTGTGTTAAAGTATTCTGTGTTGTGTCACGTTGTGTTGAGTTGTGTTATGTTGTGTTGTAGTATTCTGTGTTGTGTCACGTTGTGTTGAGTTGTGCTGTGTTGTGTTGCAGTATTCTGTGTTGTGTCACGTTGAGTTGGGTTGTGCTGTGTTGTGTTGCAGTACTGTGTTGTGTCACGTTGCGTTGGGTTGTGCTGTGTTGTGTTGCAGTATTGTGTGTTGCGTCACGTTGCGTTGGGTTGTGCAGTGTTGTGTTGTAGTATTCTGTGTTGTATCACATTGTGTTGAATTGTGCTGTGTTGTGTTGTAGTAGTCTGTATTGTATCACAATGTATTGAAAATGTGTTGTGTTGTGTTGTGTTGTGTTGTGTTCTGTATTGTATCACGTTGTGTTGAGTTGTGCTGTGTTGTGTTGTAGTATTCTGTGTTGTATCACGTTGTGTTGAGTTGTACTATGTTGTGTTGTAGTATTCTGTATTGTATCATGTTGTGTTGAGTTGTGCTATGTTGTGTTTGTAGTATTCTGTGTTGTATAACGTTGTGTTGAGTTGCGCTGTGTTGTGTTGTAGTATTCAGTGTTGTATCACGTTGTGTTGAGTTGCGCTGTGTTGCGTTGTAGTAGTCTGTATTGTATCACAATGTATTGAAAATGTGTTGTGTTGTGTTGTGTTGTATTGTATCACATTGTGTTGAGTTGTGCTGTTGTTGTGTTGTAGTATTCTGTGTTTTATCACGTTGTGTTGAGTTGTGCTATGTTGTATTGTAGTATTCTGTATTGTATCATGTTGTGTTGAGTTGTGCTATGTTGTGTTGTAGTATTCTGTGTTGTATAACGTTGTGTTGAGTTGCGCTGTGTTGTGTTGTAGTATTCAGTGTTGTATCACGTTGTGTTGAGTTGCGCTGTGTTGCGTTGTAGTATTCTGTGTTGTGTCACGTTGCGTTGAGTTGTGCTGTGTTGTGTTGTAGTATTCTGTGTTGTATCACGTAGTGTTGAGTTGCACTGTGTTGTGTTCTAGTATTCTGTATTGTATCACATTGTGTTGAATTACGCTGTGTTGTGTTGTAGTGTTCTATATTGTATGACATTGAGTTGAGTTGTGTTGTGTTGTGTTGTAGTATTCTGTATTGTATCACACTGTGTTGAATTGCGCTGTGTTGTGCTGTAGTATTCTGTATTGTATCACATTGTATGTAAATGTGCTGTGTTGTGTTGTAGTATTCTGTGTTGTATCACATTGTGTTGAATTGTGCTGTGTTGTGTTTTGTTGTAGTATTCTGTATTGTATCACATTGTGTTGAATTGTGCTGTGTTATGTTGCAATATTCTATATTGTATTACGTTGTGTTGAGTTGTGTTGTGTTGTGTTGTGTTGTGTTGTGTTGTAGTATTCTGTATTGTATCACATTGTATGGAAATGTGTTGTGTTGTGTTGTAGTATTCTGTGTTGTATCACATTGTGTTGAGTTGTGCTATGTTGTGTTGTAGTATTCTGTGTTGCATCACATTGTGTTGAGTTGTGCTATGTTGTGTTGTAGTATTCTGTGTTGCATCACATTGTGTTGAGTTGTGCTATGTTGTGTTGTAGTATTCTGTATTGTATCACATTGTGTTGAATTGTGCTGTGTTGTATTGTAGTCTTCTGTGTTGTATCACATTGTGTTGAATTGTGCTATGTTGTGGTTCTCTACCAAGGAGTACACAACAGACTGGATCAACTTGGAAGTGGGTATTGCAATGGGCTGTGCAATTTCCCCAATACTGTTCGTGCTGGCAATGGAACTCATCTTGAAAGCAGCAACAAACAACGCGAGACAAACAGACCTTGGCGATGGATACAAGATGCCTCCTCTCAAGGCCTTCATGGATGACACTACAGTGATTTCATCCAGAGAAGACGAGACACGTCATGTGCTGGAGAGGCTGGACGACATAGTTGCCTCATCCAGAATGAAGTTCAAGCCAAAGAAATCACGGAGTCTCTCACTGAGGAAAGGAAAAGTGGCCGGATCTGTGGTCTTCAGTGTTGCCAACCAGGCCATTCCAACAGTCACAGAAGAACCAGTCAAGAGCCTTGGAAGATGGTATGATGATACGCTGAAAGACACACAAAGAGCAAAAGAAACCAAGCAGATGGCGGAGGAAGGCTTGGAGACCATTGACCAGTGTGGGCTCCCTGGCAAGTACAAGGTCTGGTGTCTGCAGTTCATGCTGATACCAAAGCTCATGTGGCCTCTGATGATATACGACATCTGCACCAGCATAGTGGAGGCAATGGAAGCCAAAATCAACAAGTTCACAAGGAAATGGCTTGGTGTCCCACCCTGTCTGACTGACATAGCGCTGTACTGTCGCCAAGCAAAGCTGAAACTACCACTGAAATCCATCCTGGAGGAATACAAAGCAGGGAAGATCAGACTTCAAAGCATGCTGGAGGACTCAGGAGACAAGGTGGTAGAAGCAATCAAGCCCCAGCTGAAGACAGGCAGAAAATGGAAAGTTCAAGAGGCGATGGATTCTGCAAAAGAAAGTCTCAAGATCAGAGAAATAACAGGACACACACAGACCAACAGACAAGGACTGGGGGTGACCAAAACTGAATGGTGGTCAAAGGCCAAAGGAAAAGCCAAAAGAGACATGATGATTCAGGAGATGAGAAAAGAAGAAGACCAAAAAAGACTCCAAAAAGCAGTCCAGCAGAGCCAGCAAGGGCAATGGACAACGTGGGAGAATGCACTCCAAAGAAGTCTCACTTGGAATGACATTTGGCGCATGGCCCCTCTCAGGATCAGCTTCATTCTCAGATCTGCATATGACCTTCTGCCCTCAAATGCAAACCTGGTGAAGTGGGGGAAAACAGACGATCCTGCATGCCCCCTCTGCCATGAAAAACAAACAGTGGAGCATGTCCTAAGCTCATGTAAAGTAGCCCTGGCTCAAGGAAGGTACACATGGAGGCACAACCAAGTGCTCAAAGAGATTGTACAAGTAGTCTGGGCTAGTACCAACACCACAAAAGGGAAAATCAGGACTCCAAAAGCACCCGCAACATTCTTCACGGCAGGAGGCAGCAAATCATGGCCAAGAACAACAGTGCCACTCGAAACATGCAGGCAGAGTCTGCTGGACGGGGCAGATGACTGGGAGTGCACTGCAGACCTCCCAGAATGGAAGAGTCACCCAGAGATCATCAGCAAGAGTGGCATGAGACCAGACATAGTAGTCCACTCTAAGTCAACCAAGCAGCTGATCATGATCGAGCTCACGGTGCCATATGAGAACAGAATGGAGGCAGCTCAAATCTACAAGACTGAAAAGTATGCTGATCTGGCAAACAGCCTGAGGAGAGAAGGCTATGAGGTCAAAGTCCTCACTGCAGAAATTGGAGCTAGAGGGTTTGTAGGAACGTCTGCATACAGCCTCATGAAACAGCTCTCAGTTGCAGGGAGGGAAAAAACCAGAGCCCTGAAAGCAATGGCAGAAGCGGCAGAAAGGTGTTCAAGCTGGATCTGGTCAAGGAGGAACAAAAGTGAACTTCATAAGGCTTAATTTCCCTACAAATATCAGGTGTCCCCGTGGCTCAGTGGTTAAAGCGCGAGTCATTAAGTGGAAAATGAGCATGTCCAGAAGGTCATGGGTTCGAATCCCAGCCATGGCTCGTCCCAAGATGGGAAAAAAAAAAAAAAAAAGGGGGCAGCAGAGGGACATCCGGAGTCATGAACCGGGTGTGGCCCAACCCCCCTAGAGTGTCAGGAGATAAGGGCCGAAACACTTGCTTGAAGGGGGCTTCTCTTCTGAGGACTCTCTGCTGCCACGCTCTCCACGAGTTTCTTTCTACTGATGCATGGGTAAACCATTGACTTCCGGGAATAGGCCGGAGGACGTCCGGGAAAGACCGGAGGACACTGGGAAAGACCAGAACCAAGGGCTCTGTGGGCTGGCTCCCCACTTTGCCTTAAACATGTGGCTACTAAAAATAAAAGGAAAAGATGCTCCCAGGATTCACCGAAAGGGGGAGAGAATGATGAATCCATCGGTGCTCAACCAATCATGACTGCAAATCCCAAACGGACTATGAACATGGACCAAATGGAATATCCATGTGTCTGTGGAAAGCGTTTCGCTACCACCCGTGGCATGAAGATCCACAGAACAAAGATGGGATGTGTGAAGACTCATCTGAATGAGCAGCAGCGCACTGCATCAGCAGATAAGACGTCGGAAGACCAAGGCCAGGATTTAAACCACAGTGCCAAGGACATCCACGCTGTTGGTTCGGATGAGGAATTTGCACAGGCCCTCGATGCCAGGCGCCTGAAACTCAACCTGCCACGAGCAAACGAAACTGAAGATTGGGAGAAACTGGATGCAAAAATCGTCCAAAGACTCGATGCACTGATAGGGAAAAGCACCCTTGAACACAAACTAGCCACATATGGGGACATTGTGTATGCCACATGTAGAGACGCCTATGGAGTAAAACTACCCAAAGAGAAAACACCTCCAAAGAAATCCAGACGCCAAGAAAAGATGGACAAGATCAGGGTCCAAAAGAAAAACCTCAAGATGCAAATGAAGACCGCACTGCCAGCTGAAAAACAAGGCTTGGAAAAACTGTGGAAAGACCTGAAAGAAAAACACAGCGCCCTCAGCAAAGCGGAATCTGCGAGGAAGAGGAAGAGCAAAAAGAAGAAGACACAAGAGCGCTTCTTCAGAGACCCCTTCCAGTTTGCCAGAACACTGTTTGAGCAGCCAAAATCTGGGACCCTAAGTGTGGACAAAGGAGTTCTTGAGCAGCATCTGAGGAAAACATACTCTGACCCACAGAGCAAAGCACCACTCGACATTCAAGGTCTGGTGTGGCCAACCAACCCTGAGGAACAGTTCAATGGCAAGCCTCCAACGTTGGCGGAAATCAAGAAGGTGGTCGACAAAGCCAGAGCCAAATCATCACCAGGGCCAAACGGAATACCTTACCAGCTTTACAAGAAATGTCCCAAGGTGCTGGAGTGGCTCCACAGGCTGCTGCGATCGGCTTGGAGAAACCAGAAGATCAGCGGCCAGTGGATGACGGCAGATGGTGTGTACATCCCCAAAGAGCAAAACTCAAGTGACATCAGCCAGTTCAGGCCAATATCACTACTGAACGTCGAAGGGAAAATCTTCTTCTCTGTCATGGCAGCAAGGCTGACCACGTACCTGATGGAAAACAAGTACTTGGATGTGTCAGTCCAGAAAGGTGGCATCCCAGGCGTGGCTGGCTGTGTAGAACACGCCACAATGATCTGGGACGCAATCCAAAAAGCAAAAACAGAAAAGAGAGACCTGGACGTAGTGTGGCTTGATCTGGCAAACGCATATGGATCTGTGCCCCATGAGATGATACAGTTGGCTCTTGAGATGTACCATGTGCCAAAGAACATCCGCGACATGCTCAAGAAGTACTTCAATGGCTTCTCAATGCGGTTCTCTACCAAGGAGTACACAACAGACTGGATCAACTTGGAAGTGGGTATTGCAATGGGCTGTGCAATTTCCCCAATACTGTTCGTGCTGGCAATGGAACTCATCTTGAAAGCAGCAACAAACAACGCGAGACAAACAGACCTTGGCGATGGATACAAGATGCCTCCTCTCAAGGCCTTCATGGATGACACTACAGTGATTTCATCCAGAGAAGACGAGACACGTCATGTGCTGGAGAGGCTGGACGACATAGTTGCCTCATCCAGAATGAAGTTCAAGCCAAAGAAATCACGGAGTCTCTCACTGAGGAAAGGAAAAGTGGCCGGATCTGTGGTCTTCAGTGTTGCCAACCAGGCCATTCCAACAGTCACAGAAGAACCAGTCAAGAGCCTTGGAAGATGGTATGATGATACGCTGAAAGACACACAAAGAGCAAAAGAAACCAAGCAGATGGCGGAGGAAGGCTTGGAGACCATTGACCAGTGTGGGCTCCCTGGCAAGTACAAGGTCTGGTGTCTGCAGTTCATGCTGATACCAAAGCTCATGTGGCCTCTGATGATATACGACATCTGCACCAGCATAGTGGAGGCAATGGAAGCCAAAATCAACAAGTTCACAAGGAAATGGCTTGGTGTCCCACCCTGTCTGACTGACATAGCGCTGTACTGTCGCCAAGCAAAGCTGAAACTACCACTGAAATCCATCCTGGAGGAATACAAAGCAGGGAAGATCAGACTTCAAAGCATGCTGGAGGACTCAGGAGACAAGGTGGTAGAAGCAATCAAGCCCC
>JAMYXO010008690.1:0-10564 GCA_033310375.1 Conus canariensis
CTTTTTGGGCGGAAAAATTTAAAGCATTTAGTAAACTCCCCGGGGATGACGGCGAGAAAAAAAAGACATAACAAAGCTATGGGAGAAAACTAGCCGCAAAACAACCCTGCGTATGAAAAGAAAGAAATTGACCCTTAGATTTTTTTTAACGATAAACCCTAAAAAAAACGGGGACATGCAGCTTAAAACTTTTAAAAAGATGTTAACAAGCAATAAAAAAAATAAAAAATTTTTGAACGGCAAGCCCAATCGAAAACATTGCCCCCCCAAAAAATTTAAACCCGATTTTTTTTAACCATAAGAAAAACAAAAAGGGCAAAAAAATTTTTGTTTATTTCCCCTTTGGCATGACCGTTGTGAAATTTTGGGTTGCGCATAAATTTTGGGCTAAATAAAAATAAAAAAGAAAAATTAATTCGCCAAAAGGATTTTGGGGAAGGGAAAAAACCAGCAATTAAAAGCTAACCCAAAAAGCACCCGGGAGTCAGGGGAACAAACAGCAAAAAAAATGGTTATCTAAACAAGCGATTTGGAAAATTTTATCTACCACGCCTAAACAAATACAGAGACCACCCCCCTTTGTGAAAAATAACTCCAAACGACACCCAACCCAAAAGGAAACTTCTAAAATTTTTTACCCCATGATACCTTTTGGGCGAAAAAGATTTTTAAATAGCCCCTTACAGGCATTGATATTCCCCTTCAAAAACAAAAGATCGGAACCCAAATTTAAAACAAAAGAGTGCTTCACTGTTGCTGTTTGGGTATTCAAAATTGTATATCAAAGAGGACCCTTAACTTATCCCCCCCATGATTCAAGTCGATGATTTTGGGAAAGAATAAAAAAAACAAGTGAATCAAATTTTTGTTAAAAAAATAGAGTTTTCCATTAAAAAAAAGGGATTCCCGGGGGTTCACAGATCACAGGGTTTGGTTAAAACTTTTTAAAAAAAACCGTTAAACTGAAAGGCGTTTTTTTCCAAACCCTTTTCACAGAGGCCAAAATTGGAAAAAAATTTTCGCAACACAGAAAGGGTTTTTAAGGGGTGCCCTCAGTTTTTGCGCGCAATGAAATAAAGAAGAATTTAAAAAGGGGTTAAAAAAATACAAGCAAACAGAAAACAAAAAAAAAAAATTAAAAAAGTTGTTGAAGGAGAGTCTTTTATCAAGCAAACTATGGGCCCTTTGGTTTTTAAAGTGAGATAAAACCTTTTTTCGCCGGGAGAAGCGGAAAGGGGGCCAAAAATCGCATCCCGGGCAACAGATCCAGTTTGGAGTGTTGATCCAAGAGATAAAAAAAAAATTTTGAAAATGAAACCGGGCCCGTGTATTATTTTTTTTAGAAACGACCAAAAAAACGAACCCAAACCCCCCGAAGATCCTTTTTTGAAAGAAGAACTGGGAGATAATCCCTCCAACACAGTTTCCCTTCGCTTAATTTTTTTTTTAATTTAAAAATTTTAAAAAGGCCCGGGAAAAGGAAAAAGGGGAAAAAAATCCTTTTCGTAAAAAAGGCACTGGAAAACCAAAAATGGGGGAAGGAAAAATCCTTAGAAAAAAATCGAGAAATATTTTTAATATAATCTTGCTATTAGACTAATATTTAAAAAAGATTGAAAAACATGGCCCCTGGGGAGAAAAAAAACCTCAAAATTTTTATTGGGAGCAAAAAATATATTAAAAAAAAATAAAAAAAATTCGAGCACATTTACATAAGGAAAAAATTTGGTTGAAATTTTTTGGGTTTTGGGGGATATATTTAAAACTTAAAGAACTGTTTTAAAACTTAAAGCAAAAACATTTGGGTTTAAAAAAGGGGAAACTCAAAAAAAGGGAAAATGGCCAAACCGGAAAAAATCCTTTTAAAAATTTAATTTCAAAAATTTAAATTTGAGTATCAGTATATCATTAAAAATAATTTGAGAAGATTGGGAAAAACCCCCCGGCTAAACAATCGCCCGCAATCGCTTTAAAAAAAACCCCCCCAAAGGGTTTTTTTTTTAATTTTTTTTTTATGGAAACATGAAAAATTGGTTTAAAAAAGACAAAAAAAAATTAAAAACCAAAATAGCTTAAAAATAATATTTAAATTTTTTTTAAATTTTGAAAGATGATATAATTTTAACGGGGTGATTGCTGAAAAAATTTTAAAAACCGAAGACATATGATTATACTAAAAGTTTATTTTGTTTCTCCAATTACCAATTGAAAAATGAATACTCTGGAAAACAAAAACTCTTTTTTTTGGTTAGTGGGTTAAGAAAAACCGGTTTTTTTACAACTGTTGTGTTAAACCCCATGCAGATTAGATCGCAGCTTGTAATTGTCCCTGAGAAAAAGTCTTTTTGCCAAACAAAAGCCCCTTTTTTATAAATTGTCCCGGGGTATGCTTTAAATGCACAGCGTGCGAGATATTCCCTTTGCTTTTTTAACAACTTTTTTTTGGCTTTAAAGACCTTTTAAAATTTTGACCCCCAAAACCCAAAAAATCCTTGATCACAACCCCAGATAATTCAACCTTCCCTCTTACCAAAAAACCTTTTTTTTAACATTGAATTCAAAGGGGAACTTTAGGGTAAAACCCAAAGTGTCGTACCATCCAGCATGCTTTTGCCAAATTTTAAAATTCCTGTCTTTTTTAAAAATCTTTATAGGGGGGTAATTAAAAAAGGAATCTGTATCTGTGTAAAAAGACCTGGGGCTCGGATACAAAGGGTTTTTAAAATAGTCGAGTAAAGAAATTCTAACATCAAAAGCTTTGACAGCCTAAAACAGTAAAACCCAATAAAAACGGGCTTATCCAATTTTAAATTTTTTTTTTTTTTTTATCATTATGCCAAAAAAGCTGAAAACAAGAAATCTTCTGAAGTCCTGATAATTAGGTTTTTAAGTCAACTTAATTGCTCGTTTTTTCTCTGGGGACCAATCCCAAACCCCTTTACTCCCCGTGCCGGATTTTTCCAAAAGTCTTTTCCCAAAAAAGCTGTTGTTTTATCAAATTTTAAAAAATTTTTTTTTCTGAAGCAAAACTGCGGAAATTTTTTTTTGGGAAACAGTTTTTCCCTTTATGATGTATAATTTTAAAAACTGTTTTTTTGATCCAAAAAAACAATTATCGATGAAAAACTGTCAACTTTAAACCATTCTTAAATTTAAAATTGAAGAATTCCCGTAATGACAGACATAAAAAATTTTTTTTTCACGAAAAAAAAGGCACAATTTTTTGGCGGTTCGTCATTGCCAACTTTAACCCTTTTTGCCGCTAAAAAGGGTAGTCCCCTTATGGTAAAAAAAAGAAGTTCAAAGAGGAAATTCCAAAAACAAATTCCCAGAATGAACCCTTTTTTCCCATCAGCTTTTTAGAGTAGGTAGCCATTTTAAAAAAATTTTTTAAGTTTTGGGCCTGTTTGGGACAAATTTTTTTTTAAAATTTCGTAACGGAAGGGGAAATTGCGCCAATACCCAACCCAAACAGATTGTTTGGGATCAAATAAATAAAAAGTTAGACCTTTTTTTTCCCTTTGGGTCATTAAATCGTCCAAGTTTTTTGTTGTCCTTTGCTTTAAAAGAAAAGGTGCGACCCCCCAAAACTGATTTCCCCCCCCGCAATCCGTTTTCAACCATCTGAAGCAAAATTTGGGGAGGTCAGACAATAAATCAAAAAGGGACTCCAGTAAAATTTTAAAAAAAGCCCTCCCCACCTCCCTAACCCCGGGGGCCCGAAATGTAAAAGCGCGGGATCCAAGGGGTAATGTTTCAAAGCAGGGCTTTCTGTAATTTTCAAAGAGACGGCCCCAACAAACAGGTATCCCCCCATTAAATGGGAAACATGATAAATCCCCATCGTTTTAACTCTAACTTCTGGGCCCCGCATCTTGGGGCATAAGGGAAAAATCAAAAATCCCCTGATGTTTCCCTTTTCCCCTAAACTACAAAAAAACGCGCCTTTAGGGGGAAGGGGCAGGTTAAACAAAACCCCTTTTCCCAAATGTTCATGTACCCCAAAGGGAAACGCCCTTTTTAACAAGAGTTTTTGGGGCAAAAATTCTTTTTTGTTATTGGGGGGAGGGCTTTTAAAAGGGCCTGCCAGTGGGTTCTAAACTCCCCATCAGGGTTGCATAAGTCATTTAAAAGCAAAAAATTTTTAAAAATGGAAAAACACATGTATTTTCTGATGACCGGGGGCAATGCATGACCCCCCTTTAAGGGCGCTGGGTTTCTGCTTTCAAATTAAAAAAGGTAAAAGTCGAAAACCCCGCAAGTTTGGGGAAAGAATATAGGCAACTTCCATGTCCCTTTTGGGGTTTAAACTTTATTGAAGAAATTTCATTTACTGGTGTGCTCCTCTGAACTTTTTTCCCCTGAAAGTGGGTCATGGGGCTCTTTACTGGGTTTGGGTTTCCTGCTCTGGGGGGGAGGGCCCAAACCACAAAATCCAACAGTGAATGGCTGAGTCATAAAAGTTTTTGGCCCTTTAGGGGTCCCCTTATAAACCCCGAAAAATTTTAGGGTTATTTAAAAAGACATTACGCACTTTTCTGCATGCGTTTTTAAAAAAAGTATTTTTGCAGCAATTTGGTCCTCTGTATAATTCTGGCTTTGAAATGGGCCCATCCGGGCCTAACCCCGATGAAAGGGAAATTTAGTCAAAATCTGATATTTCTCATTTAAAAACTTTTTTAGGAAAATTTTTGTGGGGTTGGTTCCTTTATCAAGAAAAAATGGGGTTTATTCGAAGTCCCGCGTAAACAACATTGGAAATAGTTTTTCAACCGGTTTTCCCAAATTCTTCAAAACTAATTTTTCTGGGCCCTTTTCCGGGCGTAAATAGTTCTTTTATCAAAAGTCAACTGGGCAATTACAATGTTTTACAAAGTTCGCTCGCACTTGAAAAAGGACGGAAAATTTTTTTAAAAATTTCTACAGAAAAATTTTTGTTTTTTCTATTTGTTTTGTTTTTTGGGACTAGTAAATCTAAAAAAATTGTGCGTATCAAAGGGTTTAAAGCGGTTTGGGCCCCCCGGTGAAAAAATCAATTTTTAAGTTAACATGATTTTTTGTCTGGTTTGCCCAAACGTTTTTACTTTTTTCTTAAAAAAACTTTAATTCCGGGTGTAAAATTTTTTTCCTTTATCCCTTTTGGGATAATTAACAGTTTTTTGGGGGTTTTTTTTGGGTTCTTTTAAACTTTACAAAACTGAATTTTTCCCCTAACAAAAGGATAAAACCTCTAAAGTTAAGATCATTTATGTAAGGTTTTATAGTTTTGAACCCCTCTCTCTGGCCTTTTTTTTGGGACAAAATGCAGCCCCAGCAAGAAAGGGACCCAAAATAAAAAATTTGTTCTCCCGAATTCCCTTTTTGTTTTAAAACGCCCCACTCCCTTTTGCAACTAATGTTGGAGGCAGGGAATGTAAAAGGGCCCTTTCCTACAATTGGGGTCATACTTTACCCCTTTTTAATCTGATGTCCCCAGGACTTCCAACCCCCCTGACCAACCAGAGCCCCCTCATTTTAAACTGGGTTTAGAAAGGGTTCATTAAAACCCTTTTAAAAAGTTTACTGCCCAACCGGTGTTTAAAACAATTAAAGAAAAGAATAAATCTCTGTTTTAAAAAAAAAAATTGAAAAAACCCAAAAAAACCTTCCCCCCCCCAAAATTTCCCCCCGTTAAAATTTAAATTTGTTTTTTTTTTTATAGTCCCCAAATTTAAAAAAACTAACCTTACTTTAACTGGAAGGGTTTTAAATTTTTTAGTTTAAATTGGAACCCCCTTTAGAAATAGCTGTACCCAAAGCCCTTTTCCTGTACCTTTTTTTGGATCAATAACTTCTAAAACGACCTCAATTAAAACTTATTGACAAACCCCTCTTCCCGAGAATTTCCCTTCCCAAAAAATTCAAATGAACCTTTAAAAAACTTATCCATGTTTACTTCTTTTTTAACTCCAAAAAAAATATTTAAATCAAAAAAAATAAAAAAAGTTAAAAAAGAAACAATATCAAATCTTTTTTTTCCCCTTTTTGGGGAAATCATAAACTTTAAATTTTAAAAACGCCCTTTGGGGTTGTTAATGTGAGCTGTTTAGAAACAGAGTTTAATATCTCGTTTACCCTTTTTTTTAAAAAATTCCCCTTTTTTATCTGGTCGGGGTCTGGGTGTTGAGAAAAAGTTGCCCGCCTTTCTTTGAAGATTTAAACTTTTGTCCCCCTTGTTTTGGGCCTCAAAAACAGCCTGTAGGGGGGGGGCGGGCTTAAAATTTCCCCTTTCATCCGGGGGATGGTTTAAAGACCGGACAAGGGGGGCATCCTTATCAATTTTTTTTCAAAAATTCTTGGGAATGAACTAAGCTTTTTGGGTGTTATTTTTTGAAAACCCTAGCTGTGTGCTTTTTAGAAGTTTAAACTTTTAATTTTTTTTTTGAAAAAAAGCCCCCTTACAGCCAAAAGAACCAGGCCCAAAAGTTTAAAAAACAAACCACCCTAGAGGTAAAGCTTTCCGGGGCACCCACGCCTGTTTCCCAAGAGACCTACACTTGTTCCTGCTGATAAAGCACTAGCGGTTTGATGCTCCATTTTTAACATTTTAAAAAAGCATTAAAAAACAGCAGGAAAATAAAACCCCTTTTTTTGGTTTTACTGTATTTTTGAAAAAGGGCCTGCTCCCAATTTTGGGTTTTTCATTTTGGGGTTATTTTTGTTAATTTGAAAAATTTTTTAGTCTAAAAAAAGCAACAGAGTTCTCTTCCTTTTTGGGGACTTTTGGAAAAAACCTGAACCAAAACATGCCTTTTTTTTAAAAAAAAAAAAATTTTTGTTTTTTGGATAACTTTTAATCTGATTTAAAACTTGGGGGAAAAAAAAAAAAAAAAAAGTCCCCCGCCTGGGCCCCCAAAAACCCCCTAAAATTAAAAACCAAAAGTACAAAATTTAAATGGTTTTTTTCCCAAATCTCTTTTTTTTTAACAATTTGGGAAAGTTTTATTACGTTTTTTTAAATGTTCTCCCCCTCCCATCAACTTTATTATTTCCCCTGTTGACCTTAGGTTCAATCCATAAAAACCCAAAATTTCCCCTTTTAAAAAATTCCCCCAATTTTTAACAAATGAAGGGTTTTAGAAACTTTAGACCCAAAAGGGCTAAAGTTTTGGGCTTCTAGAAACCCCCCGCCTCCAAACAATTTTCTTAATTTTTATCAAAATGATGGAAAAGGGTTTTAAACCCGCTACCGTAGACTTGGTTAGGAACCCACCCTCAATTGAACATTGTATTTCCCCTTTTTAAAATTTAGGTTTGGGAAAAAATTTTTCCCATTTTGGGCCTTTGGTAGGGTTTTCTTTTATCATTTTCACAAAGCAATAAAATCCCTTTTAAATGATCGTGTTTGCGGCGCAAAACTAAAAACCATAATGTCCTGCTCTGTTTTTGGGATTTTTTTGAATAAATGAACACTCTTTCGTAATATTTTGCAAAATTTTTAAATGATATTGTTGCAAAAAATCAGCCTTGCAAAATTTTTGGGGTTTTGGCTAACAATGCCAAACTCCCCCCAAGATGTCGAAAATCTGTACTTGGAATCAGTGTCTTTTAGATTTAAAAAACCGTTTTTATTTCCATTAAAAGTTTAGTTCATATGACAATCTGTCTTTTAATGCTCCTTGAAAGTATGGGGGCATGCGCTTTTAAAAACTCAAAAACTAAGGGTATAAAAAGCGATTTTTCCCTTAAAACCCAAAAAATTAAAAACAGCATCCCTACTTGTTGCCGGGGTTTAGCATCTTCGGGGGTCACTAAACGTGTTTTAGTGCTTTTGTTTATTTTTTTGATTCCTTGAAACGCCAAAATCGGCCCTTTCATTCGCGGGTTTGCCAAAATCACAATAGGGTTAAAATGTCTCATTGTGTGAAAAAAATTATTTTTTGCCCCTCAAGTTTTTTTAGAAATTTTCCCCAACGATTGCCCGTTTCCCCGATTTTTGGACTACTTTCCTGTTTGGGTCTGTTTGCTGAATCAAGTTCTAATTTTGAAAGTAAAAACCGGGGCAGATCCCGGCACAATTTACTTCATCTGCTCCTAGGCCCCGGGAAAATTAAAAGTAAGAATTTGATCTGAATCAATAGGGAGATGGATTATTTTGGAAAAAATAATATTCGTTTTAAATTTCCCATTCAAGCCAAAAAGGGCCCTTTTTTCATCTTCAAATGGGGGGTTAAAGGAAATCGGGGCCCAAAAGTTTGTGACTTTTTTTTTTAAAACAAAATAAAAAAGGTTAATTTTTTAAAAAAAAGGGCCCAGGAAATTGAAAGGAAAAAAGATTTTTATGTTTTTGACCCGGGAAAACGACTTTGGAGGAAATGACTCCCTTGAAAACAAACCATCGCCTCAGTCCCCAAGCGGGGAATTTTAAACAGAAAAAAAAAGGGCTAAAACTTTTTTAAAAATTTTGGGCCCTAAAACGCCCCAATTTATAGACCCTAAATTTTAAAATTAAAAAAAGGCCATTTGTTTGTAAAAAGGGGGCCCCGACCGAAAACACTTTTTTCACTTACAGATAAACGAGCCCAAAATTTTAAATTTTAAATAGGCATGAATAAAATCAAACAAAGACTTAGGGTTAAAAAGATAAAAAAAACCCCTTTAGCATTTTTAAAACCCAAAAATTTAAAGATAGGGAAAGCATTTTGCTAAACTTAAAAACACACTACAAAAACCCCCTCCCAAAAAAAACCAAAAATTTCAAAAAACCCCCTTTTAAAAAAGATTTAAGCCCAACAGCAACAAATAAAAAAAAGCAAAACCCATTTTTTCAAAAAAAACAGCTTTAAAAAACTATGCCGATCCGCCCCCTACCTATGAGGGGAAATAACGGCCCTTTAAAATCATGCTTTGAAAGCATAAAGAGGCGAAAAAAACAAACAATTTAGAAAAAAATGGGGGGAACTAGATGAGCATATAAAAAAAAGAAAAAGAAAAACTAGTTGGGGCTAAATGACCAAAACTTAGGACCTGGTGTTAAAGAAAGAATAACACAAAGACTAAAAGACTTGAACAAGGGGAGATCAGCAAGAAATAGAAAAAAAACTGTCTACAACCGAAACAATTACGAACTCAAGTGAAGGGAAAATAAAGAAAACTATCCAAAAAATTTTTTATTGGAAAAACCAACCTTTTGCAAACGAATAAGAAAAAACTGTTAGAGAGCAAGGAAATCAAAAATTTGGGAAGTGTTTTTAAAAAGCCTTAGGAAATTTTCCAAAAAAAGTACACCCGGTGTTGGGTATTACAGGCGGGTGGCGGGGGGGGGGAGCAGTGCCCGGGCCCGGCCCCCCAACTCCTCGTCCCAAAAAAAAAAGGGTAAAAAAAACAACTTTGATCACCTTGCAAAATTACAAAAAAATTTTTCCATTAAAAAAACAATAAAATTCTTTTCCTGGTTTTAAATAGGGGGGATCGTTTTGATTTGGGTTTTTTGTCTACTCAAATTTAAAATAGTTTTGGGTTTATGGCCGGCACTTAAGGGGATTATTTGTCTTAATAGTTGGGGTTTCCTTTATAAGAAAAAAAAAAGGGCCAAGTAATCCTAGGGCAGTTAATCCAATTTAAAAAGGCCCCTCCCTTTTTTAAAATTCCCCTGGTCATCACCCCGAAAAAAGTCCGCGGGCTTCAATGGCCTTTGGGGGTTTGGGGCCCCGGGGATTTTGGGATGGGGTTTTTAAGGGGGCTTGTTTTTTAAAGTTTGGGGAATAATTTCCTGGCTCCAGAATTTATTTTCGTTTTTCCCGACCCTTTTTCTTCTTTTAAACCAAACCACAAGGATTTCATTTTTGGTAAATTTATTTTTTGTTTCCCACCTGGGGCCTGAGGTCAAAGGCCCCGCAAAGTATAAACCTTTTGGCCCCACAGCAAAACTAAATTTCGATCTTTGCGTTTTTGTCAAAACATTTTTTTTGGAAACCCTTTTTAAAACTTGAAAAAGGCCCAAAAAAATTTCGAAATTTAAAAGAATCCTCTAAATTTGCTAAAAAACTGTTTTTTTGGGCGTCAAAGCCCCGTTTTAAAAGGAAACAATTATGTTTGATCTCGTTTTGTGCTTGCGAACCTTTTCAAACACCAAACATAAGTACCCAATAAAAGTCCGTTTTTTTCCTTTTTATTCCCCCCTTTTGGGTTTGGCCTTAGAATAAACCCAAAATAAATGTTGTCCATGCGTTTTAAAGCTCTTGGCTCTAAGGGCCCGGTGGTGAACCAGGGTTTTGGGCCCCCAAGAGAAAGAAAGTGTAAGGAGGATTCCAAAACAAAAATTATACTTTCTGTGGGACGCCCCAAAAATAAAGGGGTGCCTTTAAAACCAAAGAAATTTAAAGGGTCCAACTTTGGTCTAAAAATCTGTCTTTTGGGGTCAATATTTAAATTTGTTTTCAGATCCCTTTCCCAAAAGCCCTTTTTAATCATTTTGTTGCTGAAAGGGGTTAAAAAATTTTGGGGGATTTGGTTAAAAGGCGCCTTTTCAGTTTTAGATAAAAAACGTTCCCCGAAAAGGTTTTAATAAAAATGAAAATCTTTA
>JAMYXO010008691.1:5000-10562 GCA_033310375.1 Conus canariensis
GTTAAACTGCACCAGTCCTAGAACAGCCCCCTCCAAGGGAGTTAAACTGGCACCGTCATGGAACAGCCCCCCTCCCCACCCCCCCCCCCCCCCCCCCCCGGGTTAATCTGGCAGTGGCCCAAAACAGCCCCCCAGAGAGTTAAATTGGACTTGGCCTATTACAGCCCCCCCCCCCCCCCCCCCCATCTCCTGGGGAGTTAATCTGGCTCCAGCCTGGTACAGGCCTCCCTGGAGAGTTAAACTGGACCTGGCCAAAAATAGCCCCCAATCTGGGGAGTTAATCTGGTGCTAGCCCAGAACAAGCCCCCTAGAGAGTTAATCTGGACCCGGCCCAGAACAGCCCGCCTCCTGGGCAGTGAATCTGGTACTAGCACAAAACAGCCCCCTAGAGAGTTAAACTGGACCTACCCAAAACAGCCCCCCCCTGAGGAGTTAATCTGGCACCAGCCCAGAACAGCCCCCTGGAGAGTTAAAACTGGACCTGCCCAAAACAGCCCCACACCTGGGGAGTTAATCTGGCACCAGCCCAGAACAGCTGTCCTGGAGTGTTAGCTTGACCCGCTGTAACACCCCAAAAGTACTCCCCGCCCAGAAGTACTCCCGGGAGTACTTCTGGGACAGTACCTCCCCTTGGTCCCAGAAGTACTCCCCCATATTGACAACTTTGCAAATAAATGTTTGTTTTATGTAACTATCTTATAACGATGATTCCTTTAGACAGGGGAATACTTTTGGTACCAGTCCCAAACTGACCCCGGTCCCCCTCCCTACCCCCCCCCTCCCCCTCTGCACCAGAATGACTCCCGGGAGTACGTCTGGCCCAGCCCAAATGTACTCCGGAAGTAACTTTGGCGCGGCTCCAGATGTACTCCTCCTAAAGTTGATTCAGAGAATATTTCATTGTTGATTCAGATAGAATGTCCATGTATGAGTTTATGTCCATGTATGAGTTTCTAACCAGTAAGTAACAAACCTGAACACATTAATGAATGAGATATGCAAGGGGGGGGGGGGGGGGGGGGTACTTCTGTGACCGGCCCAGAAGTTCTCACCCTAAAGTTGAATCAGTCTATATGACAATGTTGATTTAGATACAATGTCCATGTGTGAGCTTATGACCAGTAAAAAAAAAAAAAAAAAAACCCTGAACACTTTAAATAAAGGAGATATGCAAGGGGGGTGGGGGTGGAGGGTACTCAGGGACTGGCCTAGAAGTACTCCCCCTAAGTTGATTCAGACTCGTTTTTATGTTTATTCAGATAAAATGTCCATGTATGAGTTTTGGGCCAGTAAATAATAACCCTGAGCACATCAATAAAGGAGATCTGCAAGGGGGTACTTCTGGGACCAGCCTGGAAGTACTCTCTCTAAAGTAGATTCAGACTATACTTTCATGTGATTGAGATAGAATGTCAGTGAGTGAGTTTATGACCAGTAAATAACAACCCTGAAAACATTAAAGGAGATATGCAAGGGAGGTACTTCTGGGGACGGCCCAGATGTACTCTCCTTAAAGTTAATTCAGACTGGTTTTCAATGTTGATTCAGTTAGACTGTCCATGTGTGAGCTTATGATCAGTAAATAACAACCCTGAACACATTAATAAGGAAATATGCGAGGGGGGTACTTCTGGGACCGCCCCAGAAGAACTCCCCTAAAGTTGATTCAGACTCGTTTTCAATGTTGTTCAGATAGAATGTCCATGTGTGACTTTATGACCCAGTAAATAACAACCCTGAACACATTAATAAAGGAGATATGCGAGGGGGGTACTTCTGGACCGCCCAGAAGTACTCCCCCTAAATTGATTCAAAATCGTTTTCAATGTTGATTCAAGTAGAATGTCAGTGTGTGAGCTTATGACCATTAAATAACAACCCTGAACTCATTGATAAAGGAAATATGCAGGGGGGGGGGGGGGGGGGGGGGGGGGGGGGTACTTTTGGGGACTGGCCCAGAACAACTCCCCCTAAAGTTGATTCAGACTATATTTCAATGTTGATTCAGGTAGAATGTCCATGTATGAGTTTATAACCAGTAAATAAAAACCCTGAACACATTGATAAAGGAGATATGCAAGTGGGGGGGGGGGGGGGTACTTCTGGGACGGGTTCCAGTAGTTACTCCCCTAAAGTTGATTCAGACTGGTTTTCAATGTTGATTCATATAGAATGTCCATGTATGAGTTTATAACCAGTAAAAAAAAAAAAAAAAAAAAAAAGAACCTGAACACATTAATAAAGGAAATATGCGAGGGGGGTACTTCTGGGAGGGCCCCAGAAGTACTCCCCTAAAGTTGATTCAGACTCGTGTTCAATGTTTATTCAGATAGAATGTCCATGGTGTGACTTTATGACCAGTAACAACCCTGAACACATTAATAAAGGAGATATGCGAGGGGGTACTTCTGGGAAACGGCCCAGAAGTACTCCCCCTAAACTTTGATTCAGACTCGTTTTCAATGTTGATTCAAGTAGAATGTCCATGTGTGAGCTTATGACCATTAAATAACAACCCTGAGCACATTATAAAGGAGATATGCAAGGGGGGTACTTTTGGGACTGGCCCAGAACAACTTCCCCTAAAGTTGATTCAGACTATGTTTCAATGCTGATTCAGGTAGAATGTCCATGTATGAGTTTATAACCAGTAAATATGTCCAAGACGGGGGAAATCGTGATGGTATTGCTTAAGTGCACTAAGTTGATGTATTATTAGTCAGGCTTAACACACCAAGGTTATCTTTGCACTCATACACGCATTTGCACACTCATGCGCCTATCAAACATTCGCCTCTCTCTGGGAATGGGATGTCACGCATCGTTTCTCTCCTAACACGACTGAGAACAAGAAATACAATTTCTATGCTACTTATAATTAATCATGAAAAAATCAAATCACACACAATGAAATATTTTAAAAAATAAAAGATTTAATATTTCCTAATCCCGGGTTATAATAAAAATGATTCTTACCTGGCCGGTTTTCACACACACAACCACGCTTTCACACCACACCACAGTTCTTGAAAGTCTCTTCACGTCTTCTTCAGCATGCTTGATGGTGAGGCCCTTGGTTGACTGGCTCCAGGTTTCAGGACTGGGTTTCGTGGTCGTCTCTGGGATCTCGACGTAGAACTGTTCTTCTTCGTCTCTTTCACCCACCTCTGGGTTCAGTTTCAGTTTGTCTGTCTTCACCCACCTGGGCTTCAAACTAAGTTTCTTCTCTTCCAGCTTGTCTTTCCCTAAGACTTTGCTGTCTCTTCAGTCTCCCAGACCACGTTTCTCTCGACCCTTC
The DNA here is from genome assembly GCA_033310375.1 of Conus canariensis. Lineage (NCBI taxonomy): Eukaryota > Metazoa > Mollusca > Gastropoda > Neogastropoda > Conidae > Conus > Conus canariensis. The sequence continues at coordinate 8,299 of JAMYXO010008691.1, forward strand.
TCTGTCCTGCCCGCCCTTCTCTCTTCTCTCTCTCTCTCCTCTGCCTTCTCTCTCCCTCTCCTGGTGTTCTTCTCCTTCTCGTTGTTTCTCCCTCACTTTTATAGGAATGGAAAAAAGGATTCCCCTTGGGCCATGCCTTTGTCCATGCTGCTTCTCAAACCCCTAGTTCACAAGTACTTGAATTCTCCATTCGTACATTCTCCACACATCTGCATTTACACACATCCCTAACCTAATTGATTAGCAAACAAACACTTGGCACCAGATGGACATCGAAAATTCCCGCCGACTTCGGAGGCCACTTTAACACAGTAATTATCTTTAAGAGGGCAACGATAACAACATCCACGCGCATTCAACCAGCCTGACAATATAATATAATAATAATAATAATGTATGATACTTATATAGCGCATTTTTTGTTGTACAACTCAATGCGCTTACATCCACCATTTGCACTTATTCATACAATATTCATGCACACAGCAAAAAGAAAATACACAATGGCAGACGCAACATACATGCATAAACTGTCTCACGAACTAGTTGTGGAACCAACACAGTGACCACGGCATACCATCCGAACGAGTCCAAGACTCCTGCTCTTCACTGACTGTTTACAAAAGAACTCATCTGACTGAGTATTTAGCGCTCACTTGGTGCACCGAGGTCCTAGTGGTTACATTCCTCTCCCCCTTTCGCTGTCGGGCAGGTCCGAATCCTTACTCCTTGGTGCCATCTGTCACCTGCAGCTTCGTCCTCCTTGAACGGTTCGACCGTGTGCGATGGGTAAGGCACACTTGTTAATGGTTTTATTACCTATTTGATATACGTAAAAAGTCCCTTTTCCCTAAAAACGTTTAATGCCTTTTGTGGAGGTTTAAAGCACTTGACAAAATAACAACCCCAACACCTTAACGGAGATATGCCGGGGGGGGGGGGGGGGGGGGGGGATACTTCGGGGCCGGGCCAAAATGACCCCCGGGAGTATTTTTATGAAAACGGGGGGGCTGTTTTTTCCCCCCCCCGATGAAATCTTGGGAGCATTAGGCGCGCCCCCTAGTACCCCCGGGAAAAAATTCTGGACGGTGAGACTTTTGGGTTTTACACTACACCGCTGTTTTGTTGCACATCCGCCGTTTTGTCGCACAAGACAAAACGGTGGCCCTTCAACCGCTGTTTTTCCCTCTCCCGCCCCGGGGTTTAAATCGCATGTGTGACAAAAAGGGAAAAGGGCGATAAAAAGCGGTCTACGGGGGTGCTGTTTGGACCGGTCCAGTTTAATTTCCGACTTTCCGGGGGGGGCGGGGGGGGGGGGGGGGTGTTGTGTCAGATTTCTCCCCGGAAGGGGGCAGTTTCGAACCCCGGGCCGTTTAACTTGGGGGGGGGGGGGGAGGGGGGGGATGTTCAGGGCCGGTGCCAGATTAGCTCCCAGGAAGGGGGTATTTCAAACAGTTTTTTTTCTAGGGGGGGGGTGGGGGGGGGGAGGGTTTCTTGGGCGGTGCCACATAACTTTGTTGTTGTGCTCCGTGTTGTGTGTTCGCGCAAAATGTTTCGGTTAATAAGTTTGTTTTTTAAAACAAAGTCTCCCCCCAAGGGGGGGTGTTTGGGCTAGGTCCCAAAAATTTCCCTTTTTTGGGGGGTTGTTCTGGGCCCCGGGGCAGATAACCCCCCCCCGGGGGGGTGCTTCGGGGTATCCAATTTAACTCTTAGGAGTCTGTTTGGGCCAGGTCCAGTTTAAAACTCTGGGGGGGGGGGGGGGGGGGGGGGGGGGGGGGTTCTGGGCTAGTATTAAATTAATCCCTAGGAAAGGAGGCTGTTTTCCAGGCCAGTTTTTAAAACTCTAGGGGGGGGTTTTAGGGGCAGGTCCAGTTTAAAACTCTTGGGGGGCGTTCCAGGCCGGTGCTAGATTTTTAATCCCCAGGAGGAGGTGAGGGGGTTTCTGGGCCAGGTCCAGTTTAACCTTTATACTGGGGGCTGTTTTGGGAGTAACTCAGGGGGGGGGGGGGGGGGGGGTCAGTTTGGGCAGGGGGGCCCGGGTTAACTCCCCCCATAAGTTTGCTTGTTGTGCTCCATGTCTGATGTTCCCGCACAATTTCCTGGTTTTTAATGTTTTTTAAAGCAAAGTTCCCACAAAGGGGGGGGGGGGGGGGGGGGGGGGGGGGGGGCTGTTCTGGGCCAGGTCCAAAATTTTAATCCCTGGTGGGTTGTTCTGGCCCCGGGGCGAATAACTCCCACTGGGCTTTTGGCCATTTCTTCATTAA
>JAMYXO010000867.1:0-36630 GCA_033310375.1 Conus canariensis
AACTTGGAAAGACCTAAAAGAAAAACACAGTGCCCCACAAAGGGGAATTTTGCGAGGAAGAGGAAGAGCAAAAAAAAAAAAAACCAAAAAGAGTTTTTCTTAAAAACCCCCCTTCCTTTTTCCAGAACCTGTTTGAGCAGCCAAAATCGGGCCCTAATGGGGGAAAAAGGGGGATTCTTGAGCACCCCTGAGGAAAACAACTTGACCCACAAGAAAAAAAAACCATCAACAAAAAAAGGGGTCTGGTGTGGCCAACCAACCCTGGGAAAACGTTCAATGGCAAGCCTCCAACTTTGGGGGGAAATCAAGAAGTGGTCAAAAAAGGGGCCACCCCCAAAAACCCATCACCAGGGCCAAACGGAATACCTTACCATTTTAAAAAAATTTGGCCCCAAAAGGTGCGGGAAGGGGCCCCCCCACGGGGTGCTGCATCGGCTTGGAGAAACCAAAATCAGGGGCCAGTGGATGACGGCAGAGGGTGTGTCCCCCCCCCAAAGACAAAACTCAAGTGAAAATTACCATTCAGGCCAATATCACTACTGAACGCGAAGGGAAAACTTCTTCTCTGTCATGCAAAGGCTGCCCAAAGTACCTGAGGGAAAACAAGTATTTGGGGATGTGTCAGCCCCAGAAAGGTGGCACCCCAGCGGGGGGGTTGGGTAGAACACCCCAAAAATGATCGGGGACGCAACCCAAAAAGCAAAAACAGAAAAAAACCCCCGGGGACGGTGTGGCTTGATCGGGAAAAACGCAGGGGGACTGTCCCCCATGTTTTTTAAAAACAGTTGGTCTTGAGATGTACCATGTCCCAAAGAAACCCGCGAATGCTCAAGAAACTTAAAATGGCTTCTCAATCGGTTCTCTACCAAGGGTACCAACGGGGGAAAAAAAATTTGGGAAAGGGGGGGTATTGCAATGGGCTGTGAAATTTTTCCCCAATATTTTCGTGCGGAAATTGGAACTCATCTTGAAAGCAGAAACAAACAACGCGAGACAAACAACCTTGGCGATGGATACAAGATCCTCCCCTCAAGGCCTTATGGATGACACTACAGTAAAATTTTATCCAAAAGAAGACGAGGCACGCCCCGGGTGCGGAGAGGCTGGACACATAGTTGCCTCATCCAAATGAATTTTCAACCAAAGAAATCACGGGTCCCCTCATTGGGGGAAAAGGAAAAGGGCCGGATTTTGTGGTTTTTATTTTTGGGCCAAAAACCCCATTCCAACAGTCACAAAAAACCCCGTCAAGAGCCTTGGAAATGGTATGATGATCCCTAAAAGCCACAAAACAAAAAAAACCAAGCAGATGGGGGGGGGAAGGGGTTGGGGGGGCCATTGACCATGTGGGCTCCCTGGCAAATAAAAAAGGTCTGGGCCCTGCAGTTCGCGGGATACCAAAGCGCTAGGGGGCCTCTGAAATTACGACATTGCACCGCAAGTGGAGGCAAGGAAGCCAAAATCAAAAATTTTTTAAAGGAAATGGTTTGGGGGTTCCCACCCTGTCTGACGACAAGCGCGTACTGTCGCCAAGCAAAGCTAAAACCCCCCCCCTAAAATTTCCACCCGGGGGGAAAATAAAAAAGAAAGGGAAAAAATCAGACTTAAAGCAGCGGGGAAAACTCAGGAGACAAGGTGGTAGAAGCAATTTAAGGGCCCCGCTAAAAACAGGAAAAAAGGGGGAAATTTCAAGGGCGATGGATTCTGCAAAAGAAAGTCTCAAGTCAAGAAATAACGGGACACACCAGCCAACAGACAGGGCGGGGGGCCCCCAAAAACTAAAAGGGGGGAAAAAAGGGGCCCAAAGGAAAAGCCAAAAGGACATGTGATTCGGGAGATGAAAAAGAAAAAGCCCCAAAAAAGATCCAAAAAGCCCCCCAGCAAGCCAGCAAGGGAAATGGACAAGGGGGGAGAATGACTCCAAAGAAGTTCATTGGGAAAAGACTTTGGGGCACCCCCCCCTCTCGGGATCCTTCATTCTCAGAGTCTACCCCCTTTTCTCCCCTTTCAAAATAAACCCCCGGGTAAGTGGGGAAAACAGACGATCCTGCATGCCCCCTCTCCCCTAAAAAAAAACTGGAGCGGCCCCAAGCTATGTAAAGTAGCCCTGGCTAAAGGGAAAAGGGAACATGGACAAAACCCCCGGGGTCAAAAAAATTTTACAATTTTCTGGGCTATTTCCAACACCACAAAAAAGGGGAAAAAAAAAGGGCTCCAAAAACACCCCCAACATTCTTCCCCGGCGGAGCAGCAAAAAAAGGCCAAAACAACAAATGGGGCCCCTCGAAACATGCAGGGGAGTCTGTGGGACGGGGGAGGGTGACTGGGGGTTGGGCCCGCAACCTCCCAGAATGGAAGAGTCACCCCGAACATCACAAAGGGGGGTTTTGCCCCCGCCCCTAAAATCCATTTTTTAAAATCAACCAAGCAGCAAAACATGATCAAATTTAGGGGGCCATATGAGAACAAATGGGGGCAGCTAAAAACTAAAAGACTGAAAAATGCTAAAACTGGCAAACAGCCTGGGGGAAAAAAGGCTACAGTCAAAGTCCCCACGCAAAAAAATTTGGGGCGGGGGGGGGTTTTAGGAACGCTCATAAGCCCATAAACAGCTCTCAGTTGCAGGAAGAAAAAACCAGAGCCCCCGAAAGCAAGGGGAGAAGCGGCAGAGAGGTGTTCAAGCGGGTTTTTGGGAAAAGGGGGAACAAAAGTGAACTTCATAAGGCTTTTTTTCCCCTTTAAAAAAAAACAGGTGCCCCTGTGCCCCGGGGTTTAAAACGCGAGTCATTAAGTGGAAAATAAAACATGTCCAGGGGGCCCCGGGGTTTTAAAAACCCAGCCATGGCTCGCCCCCAAGAGGGGGAAAAAAGGGGGGCCCGCAGAGGGAAAACCGGAGTCAAAAACCCCGGGGGGGGCCCCCCAACCCCCCCCAGAGTGTCAGGAGATAAGGGCCAAAAAACTTGCTTAAAGGGGGGTTTCCCCCCTTCTGAACTCTCGGGTGCCACCTCTCCACGATTTTTTTTTTACTCCCCCCAAAAACAGGGAAAATTTTCCTATATTCTTTCAAAAATTGCGGGGTTACACCTCACCTTAAAAATTCAAGCAGAAAACCGCGACTTCGGGGGGCCCCTGAAAATTTCAAAACCCCTCAAAAAAAGTACTTTGGGGGTTTTACTTTAAATAACATGTCTTTTTTTAACGACCATGCAACACATGAGGGTTCATTAGAGTCACGGGGCTAGTCCTTAAAGTGGGGGCCCAATAACAAAGAATTTTTTGACCCCACTCTTGTTAAAAAGGGGTTTTTTACCCTTATGAGTACATGAACTTTTGGAAAAGGGTTTGCGAAGTTTATTTTTTCCCCCCCCAAAAGGGCCCGTTTTCCTTTTCTAGAAAAAGGGGAAAAAAGGACATCATTTTTTTCCTTTGACCCCCCAAACATCTCGGGGAGCGTGCAGTTTTTAAAAGGGGGGAAAAACCGTTGGAACTATCATGATTCCTATTTAATGGCGGATACTTTTTTTTTTGGCGGACGTTTTTGAAAATTATGGGAAGACCTGAAAAAAAAACATTACACCGGATCCTGCCATTTTTTTTCTGCCCCCCGGGATGAGCGGGCCGCTTTTTTTTTAAAAATTTTTACTGGATTAAAAAAATTGATTTATTGAAAAACCCCTGCCAATGTTTCAGATGATTGAAAAACGGATTGCGTGGGGGAATCATAGGGCGTCGAAACCATTACTGTAAAGCAAAAAAAAAAAAAAAAAAAAAAACCTTTTTGGACGACTATGTTCCAAGTAAAAGGAAAAACTTTTTTAAATGTATTTTTTTAAAAAAAAACAATTTTGGGGGGAAAAGGGGGCAATGGCGCAATCACTTCCATTACGCTTTTTTAAAAAAATGTACACAGGAGGGTAAAAGCAAAAAAATTTTTTTTAAAAAATGGCTACCTACTCTAGAAGCTAAACGAAAAGGGGGTCTCATTCTAGAAGTTGATTTAGAATACCCCAAAAAACTTCATGATTACCATAATGACTATCCTTTAGGGGATTTGGGGAAAGCCCAAAATTTTTCCCAATGACAGAACCCGAAAAAAATTTTTCCCCTAATCTTCGTAAAAAAAAAAAATTATTCTGCCCTTACCCCCCTTTTTCCCCAATTTTTTTATTTAAGACATTTTTTAAAAGTTAAACAGCTGAAAAATCGTATAATTGTTTTTGAAAAAGAACATTCATAAAAACCATAAAATCATGAAGAACACGACCCCCAAAAAAAAAAACCCCAAAAATTTTTCAAAAAAAATTTTTTTTCCCCTTTTTTGATGAACACACTTTTTGGAAAACTTAAAACCCAAAAACAACGTAAAGATGTTAGATTGGTCACCAGAGAAAACTTTGCAATTAAGTTGAAAAAAAACCCCAATTTTAAACGGGTTTTTTAAAAAGTTTTTCATGATTTTTTTTTTTGGGGCTAAAGAGAAAAAAAAGAAAGTCAAATTGGAAAAGCCCTTTTTTTTTTGGGGTTTTGGGGGTTTTAAAAGAGCTGCCCGAAGTTTTAAAAAGTTAAATTTTTTTAAAAAAATACTTTAAGCCCTTGATCCAGAGTCCAGAGTTCTGTACACAGATACAGATTCTTTTTTTAAAAATTTTTCCCTACTGAAGAAAACAAAAAAAGACATGGAATTGGGAAGAAAAAAAAGGGGGCATGGGGGGGGGGTACGACAAAATTTTTTTTTATCCTAAAGTTTCCCCCTTTTGGCATTCAACTGTTAAAAAAAAGGGGTTTTTAAAAAAATTTTAAGGGGAAATTAATTTTTTCTGGAGGGGTGATAAAGGGGTTTTTTTTGGGGTTTGGGGTAAAAAATGTACATTCTTTAAAAGCCAAAAAAATTTTTTAAAAAAAAAGAAAAGGGGAAAAAATCTCGTAGTTTTTCCCCCAATAAAACATACCCCAAAACCCAAACCTATAAAGAAGCATTGTTCAATAAAAAAAATTTTTTTATCATGAAAATTTTCGTTTTCGATCTAATCTGCATGAAAAATTTAAAACAACATTTGGGGAAACCAAAAAAAGGTCTCTTCCCCCACTAAAAAACAAAAAGAGAAAATTTTTTAAAACCGGGGGTTTTTATATAAATTTTGGGCATTTGGGAAAAAGTAAAAATTTTATAAGGGGGGCCCTTTTAAATTTTTAGCAATCGCCGTTCAATTTATCATCCAAAAATTTGCAAAATTAATATTATTTTTTTAAATGCTAATTTTCTTTAAAATTTTTTTGTCATTTCAAAATTTTCATTTTTCCATAAATAAAAAAGGGGAAAAAAAAGTTTTGGGGGTTTTAAAAACGATTGTCTGGCATTGTTCTAGCCGGGGTTTTTCAATCTTCCCCAAATACTTTTTTAAAAAGATATACTGATACCAAAAAAAACCCTTTCATTAAATTTTTAAAAATTTTTCCCTTTTTCCCCCTTTTGCCATTTCCCTTTAAAACTTTCCTTTTTAAAACCCCAAAAAAAAAAATTTTCGTAGATTAAAACGTTCTTTTGCTTAACTATATCATCCCCCAAATTTAAAAACCAAAAATTTTTATCATTACTGCTAAATGCGCCCCGAATTTTTTTAATATATTCTTGCCCCCAATAAAAAATTTTGGGGTTTTTTTTCTAGCATGGCATAATAAAACTTTAAATTTTAAAATCTAATAGCAAGATTATAATAAAAAAATTTTTCGCATTATTTCTAAGGACCCCCTTTTACCATTCTTGTTTTCCCGTCCCAAATTTTTCAAAAGGAAATTTTTTCCCTTTTTCCCTTCTTCCCCCCCATTTTAATTTTAAAAAATTTTAAAAAAAATTAAGCACGGAACTGTGTCTGGAGGGATTATCTGTTTTTCCCTTTTCCTTTTACAAAAGATCTGGGGGGGGGGTCGTTTTTTTGTGTCATTTTCCCCCCGTAATAATACAGGGGGGGATTCATTTTCACTTTTTTTTTTATCCAAATGGATCAACACTCCAAACGGGGTCTGTTCCCCCCCTTTAAAGGGGGAGTGCCCCCCCTTTCCCCTTCTCCCGGCAAAAAAGGTACCTTACTTTAAAAACCCAAAAAGGCAAATTTTTTCTTGATGAAACCTCCTTCAACAACTTTTTTTGTTTTTTTTTCTGATTGCTTGTACGGGGTTTTTCCCCTTTTAAAAATTTTTTCCCCTTATTTTTTGCCCCAAAACTAAAAGGGAGTTTTTTTCCCCCCCTGTTTTTCGAAAAAGTCAATCAGCTCTCGGGGGATACGGGGAGGAAAAAAGCCTTTCAGATAACTTTTTTGTTAAATTTTTTAACCAAACCCTTTTGGGTCGTAAAAACCCCCGGGGAAAGCCTCTTTTAAAAAAGGTAACTCTATGTTTTAACAATAAATTGTTTTTACTTTTCCCCCTTTAAAAATTTTTTTCCATCATCGATTTAAAAACACCCCAGGATAATTTAAAAGGGCCCCCCCTTTTAAAAAATATAGTTTGTATAGCACAGCAACAGCAAAGCACTCTTTGTGTTAATGGTTTTTCCCCAAATTTTTGTATCTTGAAGCTAAAATCAATGACTGTAAGTGCGTATTTAAAAACTTTTCGCCCAATTTTTTTAGGGGGGAAAAAAATTTTTAAAAAAACCCCCTTTGGGGGGGGGGCGTTCGGTTTTTGTGTTTTTTTGCCCCAAAATGTGGTCTTTTTTTTCTTTTTTGGCCGGGGAAAAAAAAATTTTTTCCCAAAAACGCTTTTTTTGAAAAAACCATTTTTTTTCTTTTTGTTCACTGCTCCCGCTGCTTGGCTAACCCTTTTTTAAATTTCTGTTTTTCCCTTCCAATTTTTCCCTTTTTTGAAAAATAATAGATTTTGTACTTTTTTTTCAGCCAATACTTTGGGGCAAAAAAATTTTCACAGGCCCCTCCCCCCGAAAAAAAACAATATTTTTTTGCATCTTTTTTTTTTCGATGGTTGATAAAAGCCCCCAAATTTTTGGGTTTGGGCGCAATTTTTTTAATTTTTTTTGCCTGTCACAGAAAAATTCTTTTATTGCCTGGGTCAACATCTTTAAATGTTAAGCTGCATGCCCCCGTTTTTTAAATTTTGGGGCTTTTAAAAAAATTAATTTTCACCCCCCTTTTTTTTCCCCTAAGCCCCCTTTTTGGGGGAGCAGCTGTTTGCCCCATAGCTCTGTTATGCCCTTTTTTTCCATTGTTTTTTTGTAGTTTCCCCAAATGCGAAAAAAACTTCCGCTAAAAGCAAGCGATTTAACCACAGCGCCACCAATCATCATTCCGGGGAAAGGGCCCCTTTTTTAAATGAATTTTTTTTAAATTTTTTTCATACAAAAACTGCCCCGGAATTTTCCCCTTTTTTTAAATAAAAAAAATTTTCGTACCCAAAAAAAACGGCAATAACAGAAATTTAGCTTTTCTGAGCCCCCTTTAAAGCCTATTTTGCCAAGATCGCGGTTTTTAAAAAATTTTTTTAAAAGGCTTTTCCCAAAGCTTGGGGTTTTCCAAAACTTAGGCCCCCCAAAAACAGCAAATGGTAAACAAGGTTATAATAGTTTTTTCGGCCCTTTTTTTAAAAAAAAAAATTTAAAAATTTATTTTATTAAAAAAACCCCGAACTGCGATGATCTATTTTTCCCGAACTTAAAAAATTTTCAAATGATCAAGTTGAAGCCCAAAAAAAAAATTTTGCCCAAAAGGAAAGGCTTTTTTTCTTTAGGGGCATGTGGAAAAACAAAACAGTACCTTGGAAATGAATTAAAAGCATAGAACAGAAACAAAAAATGTCCCCCCCAAGACATTTTTAAAAAAAACACAACAGGTATGAACGCAACTGGGGGTTTTTGAATTTTGGGGGAAAAAAAATTGGGGAAACGGGTTTTTTTTTTTTCAACTAAACTAGTTAAATAGAAAATTTTTTTTCCCCTTATATTTTGAAAAAAGATTTATGTTTGATTTTAAAAAACAGGCCAGTTTTTTTAAAAAATCATTAGAGTCTCTAGGATTTATCTAAATTACAGATTTGGAACATTTTTTTATCGCCATTAATCAGGGATAATTACTTTTAATCCCTAAAAGATTTTGTTTCCCTTTTTAAAAAAAACCCAGCCAGAAAATCCCCCCCGAATCAAAAAACAATTTTTTTCAGGTTGGGAAAATTTACCAGTAAAAAGCCTCCTCATCCCCGGGGGGGTTGCACAGGAAAAAAATTACCGAGTGGAACAAACAAAAAAAAAAATTAAAGGTTTTTAAACACAGAATATAACTCATAATGAAAAAAAACACCGCCAACCCCCCAAAAGTTTTTTCAATTTTTAGCCCTTTAAATACACAAGTTGATTCAAGAAAACCCCCCCAAAACCAAAGTCGTCATGGAAAATTTTTTTTAAAACAGTTGCCATTTTTGGCGTCATTGCTGCTGGGGGGGGTTTTTTTCGGTTATAAAATATATAAAAAAAGCCAAACAAAAACCCCCAAAAAAATTTAAAAAAAAAACTAACCACTAAATACAGAAGCCAAACAAAAAAAGCATGCCAGAACCCGCCAACAACAAAAGAATCATTTTTATCCATTTCAGATGGAAAAATATTTCCAAAAAATTAAAAATAATTATAAATTGACTTGAATAAGAACTTGGGGTTTTTCAAAGAGGGGACTTTTTAAAAAAAAAAAATTAAAATAAAATTTTTAAAAAAAGAACTTGGGTAACCCCTTTTTTTTAAAAACCCCTTTAAGGGGGCTTTTTAAAGAATTTTTTTAAGAACTTGGGGGAACTTGAAATTTTAAAACTTGGGGGGGCTTTAAATTTAAAGGGCCCCTTTGGGGGGGTTAATTAAAAAGGGGGTTTGGGGTTTTTTTAATTACGAACTTAATTAAAAAGGGGGTTTGGGGGGCTTAATTAAGGACTTGGGGTGACTTAAAAATTAAAGGGGGTTTGGGGGGCCCCCAAAATGGAACTGGTAGGAACCCCTTTTTTTATTTGATATTGGGGGGCCACTTTCTTTGTGACTGAACCCGGATTCGTGGGCGCGTGCGTGAATTTTTTTTCGGGCTGGCCTGCAACTACTATTAAGGGGGGATGAAGAACAGAGAAAGAGGCACTCACGCTATACAAAGAACGTGTTAGCGCACGCCCCGCTGTGCCCCGGTGAGAGAAGAAACGCAGTAGGCCGCGAGGGGGGTTTTATTGTTTTGGGGCAGAACATGGGGGGACACCCCCTTTTTAAACGGGGCGCTCGGCCTGCTGACAAATTCGTCTTTAAAAAATTGTGTTTTTTTTGGGCCCCTTTCAAAAAAGCTGACAGCCCCACCGACTGGTATCAACTGTTTGGGGGAACGCAGAAAACAATTTTTTAAAAAAAAGACTGTTTCGGCCAAACCCCGGCTTTCCAGGGGAAAAACATGCGGGGGTTAAAGGTTTTTGGAAATTTTTTGTCAAAAATAAAAAACCCCCGTTTTAAAAGATTTTTGAAAACAATTAAAAAAATGTTTTTTTTTTTCCCCATGAAAAATAGAGGACGATTTGATGAAGAAAAGCTTTAAAATAAAGTTATTGAAGACGATCAAAAAAACGAAGGATTAAGCAAAAACTTAAGTCTCAAAAGTTTTCAAAAAATTTGTGTTAAAAACAGAAAAATCCTACACATTATGTATGTTTGTAAAGTTTTTTTCTTTTTTAAAAACTATAAAAAGGCACTCTGGGGGAAGCCGCGGGAAAACAGCGAAACCGGCTTTAGCCTTTGGGGGCGGCGGAGGTGGGTGAGCCAGAGTGCCTTTTTTTTTAAAAATTTTTCTTTTGGGGGTTTTTTTTTTATTTTTTTCGTAACGGGGATGTCTTTTGGGGGTTTTTTTTAGGGTTTTTTTACACATGGTCATTGAGGCCCCAATGTTTTTTTTCGGGGGAATTCACTACTTATATATTCTTTATAATTCACTACTATATATATTTTATATATAATATATATATATAAATACCCATACATACATACATACATAAACAAAAAATATATAAAAAATATAAATATAAAAATATATGATGGTACAGATTTTACACACTCAAATTTATAAAAAATTCCCCCAAAAAAATTCGAAAGGCCATCAAAGATTTCCCCCTTTCCAAATTCGGACACAAAAAGTTTCTTCAAAAAAAATTAAAAAAGGGTTAATGAACTAGGAACCCTTCCCCCGATCCACAATTCTAGCGTTTTTTTGACTTAAAAACACTCAATCCTAGGTAGACAATAAAAGGGGAAAAATTTCCCCCAGTTAGTACATGCTCAGAAAACACCCTCCCCTTTTTGGAATATCCAAAGCAAGTATTATTAAAGGGGTTTTAAAAAAAAACCTTTATAATCCCCTTTTTGGGTTTCGAGGATGGGGAAATGGGAAATTAACATACAACCCTAATAATGGCACTGTTTATTTTGAAAAACCCGCCCATGGCGCCAAAATATGTTGAAAAATTTTTATGGGAGTACCCCGGGGGGAACACTTTTGGGTTTTTAATCACCAGTGCCATTTGGGGGAACCCCTTTAAAAAATTTTAAAAAAAAAAATCGTGCCCAAAAAAAGGGCTTTTTTGGGGTTTTTCCTGGGGGGAAAAAAAACCCTTTTAAAAAAGGGTTTAGAAATACCTTTTTTAAATCTTTTTCCTGACAAGGCTAAAAAAAACGTTAGCTCTGAGAAACCCCGGGGGGAAAACTTTTTTGTGTAATGTGAAATATTAAAAAAAAATGGAAAGTTAGAAACAGACGTCTTCTCCAAAAACATCCATAATTTTTTTTCCACCCAGTTTTTCCCAAAATCTAAAAGGCAGTACTTTTTAAAGGGGAAACTAAAGGAAAGGGTAGAAGGGGCAGGATAGTATACTCGTGGACACAATTTTTTTAGAAAAGAAAAGAAGAATATACCCAAAAAAAATTTTTCCCCGGCTGGTTTGGGAAGGGGGTAAAACTTACAAGGGTTTTTTAAGTTAGGAACATCATTTTTCCCCTTTTTCCCCAAACTTTTTTAAAAAAAAAATTTTTTCCCTTTTTTGGTTATGAAATTTTTAAAAAAGTCTCTTATAATTAAGAAAATTTCCTTTAAAATTTATATTACAATCCAGACAGCTTTTTAAAAATTTTTCCCCCAAAAAAAATTTTGATAAAAAGCCCCCCAAAAAGGGAAAGGGGAAAAAATTAGGGGAAATTTTAAAAAAACCCATTTCCCCCCACGGGGCCAAAATTTTAAAAAACCTGCCTGAAAAAAAAAAAGGGTTTAAAAAGTTTTACACAAATCCCCCCTAAAAAAAAGGGGGCTGCAGAACGGGGAAAAGTGCAGGGGGAAAAAAGCGGGGGGCTTTTGCTATGAAGTGAACAAGGGGTTCCAAAAAAAGGGGAAAAAAACACTAGCTGTTGCAAAAAAATCTTGAAATGCATAAAAAAAAAGCCCCGTTCCCCCCTTTTTTTGTGGAACAAAATTTCCTTTACTATGGAGCCCCCCCAAAACCCCTCAAAACGAGGGTAGCAGCGGCACTTCGGGACCCCAACCTCCACCCCCCCCGTTTTTTGGGGATTGGACTTTCTGAACCCTCATAAACTTTCTATGGGATTACCTCAATTTTCCCCCTTTTTTTTTTTTTTCCCCCCTGTTTTGTACAATTTTTAAAAACTAAAGGCCTTGCAGCCTAAAACAGAAACAGAATTGCCCGAGTGTTCACTTTTGCAAAAAAAAAGGGGCCCCTGACTACAAAACAAAAAGAATGCTGAAAAAAAAAAAAAAAGGGCAGTTCAGCAACAGTTGAACAAAATTGCTCAGTGGTGTCAAGAAACGGGGTCGCCCCTAAACCCCCACAAAACCCCCAAAATTAGCCCCGCACCCCTCAACAACAAGACATCAGGACAAGTACCCCCCCCCCTTTTTCCCCTTTTAAAAAGGAATACCAATTGAATAAAACCCAAAAGCCAAAAGCTTTTTGGGGGGTGGGGTTTGACAAAAAGCTAACCTTTAGAAAGCATTTTGAGAATTTGTTCTTAAATGAAAAAAAAGGGGCCCATCTGCCATGAAAAAAAAGGGGAGCAAAAAAGGGATTAAAAAAGCCCCCTCAAAAACCAAAATGTATCATGAAAATTGGGGACTCAGTTTGAAGATTAGGGGTTTTGGGCTTACAACAACGCCCCCAAAAAAACCCTTTCCCTTTTAAATTTTGAAAGAATAAAAAAGAAGCAATGAGATTGATTGGGGGAACCACAAAGGCACACCTTTTTAAAAAAATGCGATCCCCCGCCAAAAACCTTTTTTTCAATGCAGACAAGACACAAGGAACAGATGAAGGCATATTTCAGCGCTTGAAAACCCCCCAAAGCCCACTTCATGGGGGGGGGCAAGGAAAAATGGAAAATCAGCTAGGATGTGGAAAGTCATGAATGGGACGGGGGAAAGACAGTATACAGCTTGTGTGCCGGGGTTAAAACAAGAACTCAAAAAAACCCAAAGGGGAAAGGGAGAAAATATCCAACCACTTAAGCCCTCAAAAAAATTCCCCAAAACGCTCCGAATTTTTAAAAAACATTGCCAAAAAGGGCCCAAAAGGGCCCCAAAAAAACGCAGAAATTCAGATGCGGGAAAAAGCCCTTTTGCACAAAAGATGATTTTTTTTATATACACTGAGGGTTTCCCCGTCCCCAAAAGGGGAAATCAGGGCTGGGGATACCAGTGAAGCAAAATGTCTAACTATCCAATAAGACAATGTGCGCACAGCTTAACAACTCATAGTCTAACAATGAGGTAGAGGTAGTGGCACAAGCAACTCCCCTGGTCTTAACATCCACAATCCCAGTTTCAAACTCAACAATGCGTGATACTGACCGACTCCATGAACCTACATCTTAAAGTGGAAAAGTGGAATGGTAACCCTGCCTTTGAATGAACTAATGCCGCAGCCTTCCACTGGAGAGACTCATATGGATGTACTGTCCTGGACATTGCTGGAGTTAAAAAGAAACGAGAGAGCAACACACTGTGCTTGGCAAGGCAACGATAAGAACTTGATTACAGCTTGCGTGTCTGATATGATAAGAAATCTGAAGAATCCATTTAAGGCAAACTAGAGCAAAGCCACTATTCCCATAGACAATCATTTAGATCTGAACATCAAAGAGAGGAAGTGGCCGCACTTTCCATACTTAAGGGAAGAGCAAGAAACATCACCAACCAAACAAACATTGGAATAATCTCAAGGCCTAACATTGCGAAGACCTCTAGAATTGTGTGTGTGTGTATCGGGGGGGGGGGGGGGGGGGGGGGGGGGGGGGGGGGGGGGGGGGGGGGGGGGGGGGGGGGGGGGGGGGGGTGGGGGGGGGGGGGGGGGGGGGGGGGGGGGGGGGGGGGGGGGGGGGGGGGGGGGGGGGGGGGAGGGTGAGTAAGTGTGTGTGTGTGTGTGTATGTGTGTGGTTGGGTGTGTGTGTGTTGAATGTTGTGTGTTTGTGTGTGCCGTGCGTGCATGGGAGCGTAGTGGTGTGTGTATGTGTGTACGTGTGGTGTGCTTGTGCGAGCGCGCGCTGTGTGGTGGTGTTTGTGTGTGGTGTGTGTGTGTGCATGGGGTGGGTGAGGGGCCTCCCACCCACCCCATGCAACACACCACACACACACACACACACACACACACGCGCGGCGCTCGCACACGCCACACACACACGTACACACATACCCACACACACACGCACACATGCACGCACGCAAACACACACACACTACATACACCCACACACACACACACACACACATACACACACACACACACTCACTCACGTCGCTCGGCGCCTTCATACTAGCCCCGTTCACGGGTGTTTGGTCTAGTACCGTGGGTCTGTCACAAGTCTCGGTATATCGTCCCCCCCCCTCCCACCCCCCCCCCCCCCGATCACACACACACAATTCTCAGGATCCTTCGCAATGTTGGCCTTGCGGAGATTATTCAATGTTTTGTTTGGTTGGTGATGTTTTCTTGCTCTTCCCTTAGTCTGAAGTGCCGGGCCCACTTCCTCTCTTGATGTTCATGATCTAAAAGATTTGTACTATGGAATAGTGGCTTTGCTCTTGTTGCTTAAATGATTCCTTCAGATTTCTTATCATATCAGACACGCCAAGCTGTAATCCAATTCTTATTCGTTGCCTGCCAGCCAGTGTGTCTGCTCACTCGTTTTATTTTTAACTCACATGTTCCCCAGGACAGTACATCCATATGAGTCTCCCAGTGGAAGGCTGCGCATTAGTTCATTCCAATGCAGGCTTCCCATTCCACATATTTTTTTTAATTTTTCACTTTCTTAAGTAGGTTCATTGAGTCGGTCCAGTATCACGGCCTTGTTGAGTTTGAAAACTGATTGTGGAAGTAAGCCAGTTAGTTCTTGTGCCACTACCTCTACCTCCATTGTTAGACTTGAAGTTGTTAAGCTTTGTCGCACCATTGTCTTCTTGGATAGTTTCAGCCTTTTGCTTCACTGTGTATCCCCAACCTGATTACTTTGTGACAGAACCGTCAGTGTATTTCAAAAATATCATCTTTTGTGCACAGGTCTTCTTACCAGCATCTGAATTCTGCGTTTGTTTTTTTGCCTTATGCCATTCTCGGACAATGTCTTACAAGGTCTGGAGCGATTGCATTTTGTTAGAGGTGCTTCAAGTGGTCTGATATTCTCGCATTCCTTGTTTCTTGAGTTCTGCTACGCCCCACGCCTGGGCACACAAGCTGTATACTGTCTTCTTGCCTGTCCCATTCATGACTTTTCCACATCTAGCTGGTACCATTTTTTTCCTTGACCGCCGCATGAAGAGGGCTTTTGAGGATTTCAAGCGCTCTGAAATATGCCTCCTCAGTTCCAGCTTGTGTCCTTGTCTGCATTTGAAAAAAGGTCGAGGCAGGTATCGCATATTTTCAACTGGTGTGTTCCTTTGTGGTTCCCACAATCAATCTCATTGCGTCGTTTTTGAATTCTTTCTAATTTGAGAAGGTTGCTGTTGGACGTTGTTTGTAAGCCCAAACCCATAATCTATCAAACTGAGTACAAGTGCATGATACAGTTGGTAAAGAGATGGCGCTTTCAATGCCTTTAGCTGCCATTGCTTTCATGGCAGATAGGCCTTTTTTGCATTAAGAACAATATTCTCAACATGCTTTCTAAAGGTTAGCATTCTGTCAAATCCTACACCCCAAATACGTAGGCTGATGGTTGATTCAATTGGTATTCCATTGAAGGAAACTGGTGAGGAACTTGTCCTGATGTCTTGTTGTTGTAGAGTGCAGACTAATGTCTGGGCTTTTGTATGTGTTTGATGGACGATCCAGTTTCTTGACACCACTGAGCAATGTGTTCAACTGTTGCTGAACTGCTTTTCCATTCGTTTCTTCAGCATACTTTGATGTTTGTAGATCAGGCCGTCATATGCAAATGTGAACACTCGGGCAATTCCTGTTTCGTTGAAGGTCTGCAAGGCCTTTAGTGTAAACCTGTGTAACAAAACAGGGGAAGATAGGAGAACCTTGATGTAATCCCATAGAATTTAATGAGGTTCAGAAGTCCAATCTTCCAAATCGTAGTAATGACGGTTCGCTCCCGAATGTTCCGCCCCTGCTATCCATCGTGTGGAGTGTCTGCTGACTCCATAGTCAAGGAATAGTTCCACGAAAAGCGAGAACTGGACTTTGTTGTATGCCATCATCAAGATCAATTTGCAACAGCTAGTGGTTTCTTCCTTTCTTATGGAATCCTTCGTACACTTCATAGCAAAAGCGCCGCATTTTCCCATGCACTTTTACCTGTTCTGCAGCCTCCTTGATGTGGATGGAGATTTGTTTGCATCGTGAACCCTTTTTGTTTTTCAGGCCAGGTGTAAAATGTGCCTGTGGTGAAGTGGGTTTATACATTTCACCTAAGATTTTCCCTTCCCTTGTGTGCTCCTATCAAAATTTTTCTGGGGAAAATATTAATGCTGTCTGGATTTGTATATAACAGATGTATTTCCACTTAATTATAAGAGAAACTGTTAAAAACTTTCATAACCAAAAATAAGAAAATTCTTTATCACAAGAGCTTGCTACCGAGGAACTGATTGTTTCCTAACTTCAAAACCCATTGTAATAATTATCCCATTTGCCGATCCAGCCAGATCAATTTTGGGGTTATATTCTTCTAGTTCCTTTCTCAAAGATAGTGTCACACGAGTAAACTATCCGACCCTTCTACCCATTCAATTAGCATTCCTTTTAAGTACTGCCGTTAGATACTAGGAACTGGGGTTGGAAGTAATTATCTGTATGTTTTTGGGAGAAGACGTCTGTTTTCCTAAATTACGCAGTTTGATTAATACTCACACTTACATCTAAAGTAATCCACGTTTCTCAGAGCTAACATCCATTTAGCCTTGTCATGGATAAAGAGTTTTTGAAGGATTTCTCACCACTGATAAAGACTTTTTCATCAGCATAACCAAAGTCCTATTGCACGATTGTTATACATTAATTTGTTACAGATGACAATGGCACAGGTGAATTCGTAACCACTGTTCACCCAGTACTTCCCATATAAACGTAACATATGTAGGCGTCATGGCAGGTCACATCACAGTGCCATTAGTAGAGATGCTATGATAATTTCACCATTTCCTTCCTCGTAACCACAAGGATTATACAGAGCTATTTTTAACCTTTAATAATACTTGCTTTGGCTATTCCTAAAGGTGAGGAAGATACTGAGCATGCTACTAACGAGGAAATAACCCATTTTATTGTCTACACTAGGATATATTGTCTTCAACGTCACAAATCGACTAGAATTGTGAGATCTGGGCAGGTGTTCCAGTTCATTAATCCTTTCATTTTCCTGAAGAAACTCTTTGTGTCCCAGAATTTGAAAGGGAGATAAATCTTTAGATGGCCGATACGAAGTTGAGTGATTTTGATAAATTTTTGAGTGTGTAAATCTGAACCATCATATATATATATATATATATATATATAGATATATATTAAATGTATGTATGTATGTATGTATGTATATATATATAGATATATAATATATATATATATATAGTCGTGAATTATAAAGAATATATAGAAGTATGAATTACCTAGACATAACATTAGACTAAATGACCATTTGTACAAACCATAACAAAAAAACCCAATGACATACCAGTCTACGTAAACATCCAAAAAATACCACCCAAGAGAACTATAAAAATAGGCACTCTGCTCACCACCTCCGCCAGCTCCCAAACCGGCTAAAGCCGTTTCGCTGTTGCTCCGCCGCTTACCCAGAGTGGCCTATTTTATAGTTCCTCTAATATAAACACTTTACAAACATACATAATGTGTAGGGATTATCTGTTTTTAACACTATTTAGAAAACTTTTGAGACATTAAGATTTTGCTAATCCTTCGTTTTTCTTGATCGTCTTCAATAACATCATTTCACGCATACATTCATCAAATGCGTCACTATCTTTCGAAGTGGAATAACAACTACAGTCTTTAATTGTTCTCTAAAGTCTTTTAAAACTGAGTTTGATATTTTGACATAAAATCCACACAACTTATCCCATCATGTCTTCCACTGAAAGCCCATTTTCGGCCGAACAGTCATCTATAATAAAATAGTGTCTGCGTTCCCCCAAACAGTCAGAAACACCATTCGCGACTGTCAGCTTTTTTGCAAGCCCAAGACAACACAATTAAAACGACGCAGTAATCAGCAGGCCGAGCGTCCTGTTTACAAACTGTGTGTCTCCCTATGATCTGACCGGCTTCTTATTTAGTGGTTGAGATTTTTTGACTGCTTTGGTTTTTGCTGGCGTTGTTTATATATTTTTATAACCGTAATAACCACCCCCAGCAGCAATGACGCCAAAAATGGCAACTGTTTTTTAAATTCAATATTCCATGACGACTTTGGTGTTGTAGGTCTTGATCAACTTGTGTATTTACAGCTGCATTGAAACAACTGTTGGCGTTGGCGGTGTTATGTTTTCATTATGAGTTATATTCTGTGATTGCAACATAAATTTTTTTTGTTTGGTTCCACTCTGCTAATTTTTTTCCTGCTGCAACGCGCCCAGGATGAGGAGGCTTTTTACTGGTCACTTTCTCCACCTGATTCAATGTTTTCTGATTCTGCTGATTTTCTGGCTCGGTCATTTTGAAGGGAAACAAAATCTATATGATTAAAAGTAATTAATCCCATGATTAATGGCGATAACAATGTTCCAAATCTGTAATATAGATCACATCCTAAGACTCTAATGACTTTGTTAAAACTGGATCCAGCGTTAAATCATACATAAACATTTGTTCAGAATCAATGGGAGCAAATCTACTAACTAGTTTAGTGTACAAACTAAGAACCGTTTGCCCAACGCTTTTTACCATCTTGACCCCAGTTGCGCTTCATACCTGTTGTGATACTTTACAATGTCTTGTGGCGACATTTGTTGAATCTGTTCTATGCTGAATTCATTTCAAGGTACTGTTTTGTTTTTTCCACATGCTGCTAAAGAATACAGCCTTTCCTTTTGGCGCATAATAGCTTGGTCATCACTTGATCATTGTAATCAAAGTTCAGAGTAGATCATCGCAGTTCATGTTTTATTAATAAATAAATATTATTTTATTTTTTAAAAATGAGCGCCGAAAAAACTATTACTAACCTTGTATACCATTCTGCTGTTATTGGAGGCCTAAGTGTAGGATACACAATGCTTGGTAAAAGCCTGTTAAAATAAAACCAGCAGATCTTGGCAAACTAGGCTTTGAAGACTCGCAAAGCTGATTGCTGTTATTGCAGCTTCATTTGCTACGAAAAGATTTTCTAGTTAAGCAAGGAATAATTCCAGACAGTATCAGTATGTAAAATTAAAAAAATACATTTATAAAAATTGGCTTCACTCGTAATGATGATTGGTGGCGCTGTGGTTAATGCGCTTGCTTTTAGCGGAAGTAATTACGCATTTAGTAAACTACAAAATAACAATGAGAAGAAAAAGACATAACAGAGCTATGGAGCACTAGCTGCTGCACAAGACACTATGAAAGCAAAGAATGGAGCAGTTAGATTTTATTAACGACAGACTTAAACAACAGGGACATGCAGCTTACACATTTAAAGATGTTGACCAGGCAATAAAAGAATATTTTCTAGTGACAGGCAAACAAGTTGAAACATTGCGTCCACCAAAATTTAAGCGACTTTTATCAACCATCGAAAAACAAAAGATGCAAGAAATATTGTTTATTGTCTTTGGCATGACCGCTGTGTATTTTGTTGCACAAAGTATTGGCTGAATAAAAATTACAAAATCTATATTCTCCAAAAGGATATTGGAAGGGAATAACAGCAAATTAAAAAGCTTAGCCAAGCAGCGGGAGTCAGTGAACAAACAGCAAAAGAATGGTTATCTAAACAAGCGATTTGGCAAATTTATTTACCAGCGCCTAAACGAATACAAAGACCACACTTTGCAACACAATACCGAACGACACCATCAAATGGATCTTCTATTATTTACCCCATGATACGATTAGACGAAAAAGATTAAGTACGCACTTACAGTCATTGATATAGCTTCAAGATACAAAGATGCGGAACATTAACACAAAAGAGTGCTTCTGCTGTTGCTGTCGCTAAACAACTGATATATCACGAGGACCCTTAACTTATCCTCGCATGATTCAAGTCGATGATGGAAAAGAATTTAAGGACAAGTGAATCAATTATTGTTAAAACATAGAGTTACCATTAAAAGAGGCATTCCGGGTGTTCACAGATCACAGGGTTTTGTTGAAAACTTTAAACCAAACAGTTATCTGAAAGGCTTTTTTCCTACCAGTATCACAGAGAGCTGATTGACAATTCTCGCAACACAGAATGGGTAAAAAGACTGCCCTCAGTTTTGCGCGCAAATGAATAATGAAGAATTTAAAGGGCTAAAACCAGTACAAAGCAATCAGAAAACAAACAATAAATGTTGTTGAAGGAGAGTCTTCATCAAGCAAACTATTGCCATTTGGTTTGAAAGTAAGGTACCTTTATTCGCCGGGAGAAGCGGAAGGGGACACTCGCATCAGGCAAACAGATCCAGTTTGGAGTGTTGATCCATATGAGATAAAAAAAATTGTGAAAATGAATCCACCCGTGTAATTATTACGAGAAACTGACACAACAAAACGACCAGCCCCCCGAAGATCTTTTGTGAAGGAAGAACTGCAGATAATCCCTCCAGACACAGTTCCAGTCGCTTAATTATTTTTTAATTTAAATTAAAATGGCGGCAAGAATGGAAAAGGAAGAAATCCATACGTAAATGTGCACTGGAAGCAAGAATGGTGAAGGAAGGAGTCCTTAGAAATAATGCGAAAATATTTGATTATAATCATGTATTAGACAATATTTAAGAAGATTGATTAATGCCATGCTAGAAAAACCTCAAATTTTGATTGGGAGCAAGAATATATTAAAAAAATTCGAGCGCATTTAGCAGTAATGAATAATAATTTGGTTGAATTGGGTGATGATATAGTTAAGCTTAACGAACTGTTTTAATCTACGCAAATACATTTGGGTTTAAAATGGAAGCTCAAAGGAAATGGCAGAAATGGCAAAGGAAAAGTCTTTAAAATTAATGCAAAGATTTATTTGAGTATCAGTATATCATTAAAGAAGTATTGAGAAGATTGACAATCCCTGGCTAGAACAATCGCCAGACAATCGCTTTAAACCCCAAAGCTTTATTTCGATTTTGATTTATGGAAACAATGAATATTGTGAAATGACAAAAAAAATTAAAGCACATCTAGCATTAATAAATTAATATTAATTTTGCTAATTTAGATGATGATATAATTGAGACGTGCGATTGCTGAAAAATATAAGCCCATATGATTATACTATTCTCCAATGACCAAATTGCATATGAAAACTCTGGATTAACAAATACTCTTTTTGTGTTAGTGCGGTCAAGAGACCGTTTTGTTACAACTGTTGTGTTAATCTCATGCAGATTAGATCGCAGCTTGTAATTGTCATGATGAAAAGTCTTTTTTGAACAATGCTTCTTTATAGTTGTCATGGGATATGTTTGATTGCACAACACTACGAGATTTCCCTTTGCTTTTTAACAACATTTTTTGGCTTGAAAGACTGTACATTTTTGACCTCAAACCAACAAACTCCTTGATCACCCTCCAGATAATTCATCCTTCATCTTACCTAAAACCTTCTTGTTAACAGTTGAATGCAAAGGCGAATCTTTAGGATAATCAGATGTGTCGTACCATCCCGCATGCCCTTTAGCTACTTCTAATTCCATGTCATTATAGATATCTTCAGTAGGGATATCTATAACAAAAGAATCTGTATCTGTGTACAGAACTCTGGACTACTGGATACAAGGGCTTAAAGTAGTCATAAAGAAATTCTAACATCAAAACAGCTTCGACAGCTCTAAAACAGTAAACCCAATAAAAACGGGCTTGTCCAATTTGACTTTCTTTTTTTTCATCATTATGCCAAAAAGCTGATCATGAAATCTTCTGAAGTCCTGATAATTAGGTTTTTAAGTCAACTTAATTGCAACGTTTTTCTCTGGTGACCAATCTAACATCTTTACGCTTGTGCGGATTTTCCATAGTCTTTCAAAACAGCTGTTTGTTCATCAACTTGAAAAAGTCTTTTTCTGAAGCATCTGCGGATTTAGTTCTGAGATCAGTGTTCTCATGATGTATGGTTTCATGAACTGTTCTGATCAAAAGCAATTATACGATGAACAGTGTCAAACTTAAACCATGTCTTAAATAAAATTGAAGAAGTCTGTAATGACAGACATAATTTTTTTTGTCACGAAGATTAGGCACAAGTTTAGGCGGTTCTGTCATTGCCATCTTTAGACTTTCTGCGCTAATGGATAGTCATTATGGTAATCATGAAGTTCATGAGGTAATCTAAATCAACTTCTAGAATGAGACCTCTTTTACGATCAGCTTCTAGAGTAGGTAGCCATTTTAAAAAACTTTTGAATGTCTTTTACACCTCCTGTGTACATTTTAAAGTTGCGTAATGGAAGTGATTGGCGCCATTGCCCATCCAACAGAATGTTTGCATCTAAATACATAAGATAGTTAGACCTTTTACTTGATCATAGTCGTCCAAGTATTTGTTGTTTGCTTTACAGTAATGGTGCGACGCCATACTGATTCCCCCACGCAATCCGTTTTCAATCATCTGAAGCATTGGCAGGTTAGACAATAAATCAATTTGTACTCCAGTAAATTTTAAGAAGCGTCCCAGCTCATCCCGGGCGCAGAAATATAATGCGCAGGATCCAGGCTGTAATGTTTCATGCAGGTCTTCACTATAAATTTTCAAAGACGTCCGCCACAAACAAGTATCCGCCATAAATAGGAATCATGATAGTCTCCCATCGTTTTACACTCTAACCTTCGCCACGCATCTTGAGCAGCTGGTAATCAGAATCACTGATGTCCTTTCCTCTGAGACTAGAAAAGAACGCGCCTTAGGCGGAAGTGTAGAAAGAAACTCGTGGAGAGCGTGGCAGCAGAGAGTCCTCAGAAGAGAAGCCCCCTTCAAGCAAGTGTTTCGGCCCTTATCTCCTGACACTCTAGGGGGGTTGGGCCACACCCGGTTCATGACTCCGGATGTCCCTCTGCTGCCCCTTTTTTTCCCATCTTGGGACGAGCCATGGCTGGGATTCGAACCCATGACCCTCTGGACATGCTCATTTTCCACTTAATGACTCGCGCTTTAACCACTGAGCCACAGGGACACCTGATATTTGTAGGGAAATTAAGCCTTATGAAGTTCACTTTTGTTCCTCCTTGACCAGATCCAGCTTGAACACCTCTCTGCCGCTTCTGCCATTGCTTTCAGGGCTCTGGTTTTTTCCTTCCCTGCAACTGAGAGCTGTTTCATGAGGCTGTATGCAGACGTTCCTACAAACCCCCTAGCTCCAATTTCTGCAGTGAGGACTTTGACCTGATAGCCTTCTCTCCTCAGGCTGTTTGCCAGATCAGCATACTTTTCAGTCTTGTAGATTTGAGCTGCCTCCATTCTGTTCTCATATGGCACCGTGAGCTCGATCATGATCAGCTGCTTGGTTGACTTAGAGTGGACTACTATGTCTGGTCTCATGCCACTCTTGCTGATGATCTCTGGGTGACTCTTCCATTCTGGGAGGTCTGCAGTGCACTCCCAGTCATCTGCCCCGTCCAGCAGACTCTGCCTGCATGTTTCGAGTGGCACTGTTGTTCTTGGCCATGATTTGCTGCCTCCTGCCGTGAAGAATGTTGCGGGTGCTTTTGGAGTCCTGATTTTCCCTTTTGTGGTGTTGGTACTAGCCCAGACTACTTGTACAATTTCTTTGAGCACTTGGTTGTGCCTCCATGTGTACCTTCCTTGAGCCAGGGCTACTTTACATGAGCTTAGGACATGCTCCACTGTTTGTTTTTCATGGCAGAGGGGGCATGCAGGATCGTCTGTTTTCCCCCACTTCACCAGGTTTGCATTTGAGGGCAGAAGGTCATATGCAGATCTGAGAATGAAGCTGATCCTGAGAGGGGCCATGTGCCAAATGTCATTCCAAGTGAGACTTCTTTGGAGTGCATTCTCCCACGTTGTCCATTGCCCTTGCTGGCTCTGCTGGACTGCTTTTTGGAGTCTTTTTTGGTCTTCTTCTTTTCTCATCTCCTGAATCATCATGTCTCTTTTGGCTTTTCCTTTGGCCTTTGACCACCATTCAGTTTTGGTCACCCCCAGTCCCTGTCTGTTGGTCTGTGTGTGTCCTGTTATTTCTCTGATCTTGAGACTTTCTTTTGCAGAATCCATCGCCTCTTGAACTTTCCATTTTCTGCCTGTCTTCAGCTGGGGCTTAATTGCTTCTACCACCTTGTCTCCTGAGTCCTCCAGCATGCTTTGAAGTCTGATCTTCCCTGCTTTGTATTCCTCCAGGATGGATTTCAGGGGTAGTTTCAGCTTTGCTTGGCGACAGTACAGCGCTATGTCAGTCAGACAGGGTGGGACACCAAGCCATTTCCTTGTGAACTTGTTGATTTTGGCTTCCATTGCCTCCACTATGCTGGTGCAGATGTCGTATATCATCAGAGGCCATAGCAGCTTTGGTATCAGCATGAACTGCAGACACCAGACCTTGTATTTGCCAGGGAGCCCACACTGGTCAATGGTCTCCAAGCCTTCCTCCGCCATCTGCTTGGTTTCTTTTGCTCTTTGTGTGTCTTTCAGCGTATCATCATACCATCTTCCAAGGCTCTTGACTGGTTCTTCTGTGACTGTTGGAATGGCCTGGTTGGCAACACTGAAGACCACAGATCCGGCCACTTTTCCTTTCCTCAGTGAGAGACTCCGTGATTTCTTTGGCTTGAACTTCATTCTGGATGAGGCAACTATGTCGTCCAGCCTCTCCAGCACATGACGTGTCTCGTCTTCTCTGGATGAAATCACTGTAGTGTCATCCATGAAGGCCTTGAGAGGAGGCATCTTGTATCCATCGCCAAGGTCTGTTTGTCTCGCGTTGTTTGTTGCTGCTTTCAAGATGAGTTCCATTGCCAGCACGAACAGTATTGGGGAAATTGCACAGCCCATTGCAATACCCACTTCCAAGTTGATCCAGTCTGTTGTGTACTCCTTGGTAGAGAACCGCATTGAGAAGCCATTGAAGTACTTCTTGAGCATGTCGCGGATGTTCTTTGGCACATGGTACATCTCAAGAGCCAACTGTATCATCTCATGGGGCACAGATCCATATGCGTTTGCCAGATCAAGCCACACTACGTCCAGGTCTCTCTTTTCTGTTTTTGCTTTTTGGATTGCGTCCCAGATCATTGTGGCGTGTTCTACACAGCCCGCCACGCCTGGGATGCCACCTTTCTGGACTGACACATCCAAGTACTTGTTTTCCATCAGGTACTTGGTCAGCCTTGCTGCCATGACAGAGAAGAAGATTTTCCCTTCGACGTTCAGTAGTGATATTGGCCTGAACTGGCTAATGTCACTTGAGTTTTGCTCTTTGGGGATGTACACACCATCTGCCGTCATCCACTGGCCGCTGATCTTCTGGTTTCTCCAAGCCGATCGCAGCAGCCTGTGGAGCCACTCCAGCACCTTGGGACATTTCTTGTAAAGCTGGTAAGGTATTCCGTTTGGCCCTGGTGATGATTTGGCTCTGGCTTTGTCGACCACCTTCTTGATTTCCGCCAACGTTGGAGGCTTGCCATTGAACTGTTCCTCAGGGTTGGTTGGCCACACCAGACCTTGAATGTCGAGTGGTGCTTTGCTCTGTGGGTCAGAGTATGTTTTCCTCAGATGCTGCTCAAGAACTCCTTTGTCCACACTTAGGGTCCCAGATTTTGGCTGCTCAAACAGTGTTCTGGCAAACTGGAAGGGTCTCTGAAGAAGCGCTCTTGTGTCTTCTTCTTTTTGCTCTTCCTCTTCCTCGCAGATTCCGCTTTGCTGAGGGCACTGTGTTTTTCTTTCAGGTCTTTCCACAGTTTTTCCAAGCCTTGTTTTTCAGCTGGCAGTGCGGTCTTCATTTGCATCTTGAGGTTTTTCTTTTGGACCCTGATCTTGTCCATCTTTTCTTGGCGTCTGGATTTCTTTGGAGGTGTTTTCTCTTTGGGTAGTTTTGCTCCATAGGCGTCTCTACATGTGGCATACACAATGTCCCCATATGTGGCTAGTTTGTGTTCCAGGGTGCTTTTCCCTATCAGTGCATCGAGTCTTTGGACGATTTTTGCATCCAGTTTCTCCCAATCTTCAGTTTCGTTTGCTCGTGGCAGGTTGAGTTTCAGGCGCCTGGCATCGAGGGCCTGTGCAAATTCCTCATCCGAACCAACAGCGTGGATGTCCTTGGCACTGTGGTTTAAATCCTGGCCTTGGTCTTCCGACGTCTTATCTGCTGATGCAGTGCGCTGCTGCTCATTCAGATGAGTCTTCACACATCCCATCTTTGTTCTGTGGATCTTCATGCCACGGGTGGTAGCGAAACGCTTTCCACAGACACATGGATATTCCATTTGGTCCATGTTCATAGTCCGTTTGGGATTTGCAGTCATGATTGGTTGAGCACCGATGGATTCATCATTCTCTCCCCCTTTCGGTGAATCCTGGGAGCATCTTTTCCTTTTATTTTTAGTAGCCACATGTTTAAGGCAAAGTGGGGAGCCAGCCCACAGAGCCCTTGGTTCTGGTCTTTCCCAGTGTCCTCCGGTCTTTCCCGGACGTCCTCCGGCCTATTCCCGGAAGTCAATGGTTTACCCATGCATCAGTAGAAAGAAACTCGTGGAGAGCGTGGCAGCAGAGAGTCCTCAGAAGAGAAGCCCCCTTCAAGCAAGTGTTTCGGCCCTTATCTCCTGACACTCTAGGGGGGTTGGGCCACACCCGGTTCATGACTCCGGATGTCCCTCTGCTGCCCCTTTTTTTTCCCATCTTGGGACGAGCCATGGCTGGGATTCGAACCCATGACCCTCTGGACATGCTCATTTTCCACTTAATGACTCGCGCTTTAACCACTGAGCCACAGGGACACCTGATATTTGTAGGGAAATTAAGCCTTATGAAGTTCACTTTTGTTCCTCCTTGACCAGATCCAGCTTGAACACCTCTCTGCCGCTTCTGCCATTGCTTTCAGGGCTCTGGTTTTTTCCTTCCCTGCAACTGAGAGCTGTTTCATGAGGCTGTATGCAGACGTTCCTACAAACCCCCTAGCTCCAATT
Organism: Conus canariensis; assembly: GCA_033310375.1. NCBI lineage: Eukaryota > Metazoa > Mollusca > Gastropoda > Neogastropoda > Conidae > Conus > Conus canariensis. The sequence goes on from JAMYXO010000867.1 coordinate 26,797, forward strand.
TCTGCAGTGAGGACTTTGACCTGATAGCCTTCTCTCCTCAGGCTGTTTGCCAGATCAGCATACTTTTCAGTCTTGTAGATTTGAGCTGCCTCCATTCTGTTCTCATATGGCACCGTGAGCTCGATCATGATCAGCTGCTTGGTTGACTTAGAGTGGACTACTATGTCTGGTCTCATGCCACTCTTGCTGATGATCTCTGGGTGACTCTTCCATTCTGGAGGTCTGCAGTGCACTCCCAGTCATCTGCCCCGTCCAGCAGACTCTGCCTGCATGTTTCGAGTGGCACTGTTGTTCTTGGCCATGATTTGCTGCCTCCTGCCGTGAAGAATGTTGCGGGTGCTTTTGGAGTCCTGATTTTCCCTTTTGTGGTGTTGGTACTAGCCCAGACTACTTGTACAATTTCTTTGAGCACTTGGTTGTGCCTCCATGTGTACCTTCCTTGAGCCAGGGCTACTTTACATGAGCTTAGGACATGCTCCACTGTTTGTTTTTCATGGCAGAGGGGGCATGCAGGATCGTCTGTTTTCCCCCACTTCACCAGGTTTGCATTTGAGGGCAGAAGGTCATATGCACATCTGAGAATGAAGCTGATCCTGAGAGGGGCCATGTGCCAAATGTCATTCCAAGTGAGACTTCTTTGGAGTGCATTCTCCCACGTTGTCCATTGCCCTTGCTGGCTCTGCTGGACTGCTTTTTTGGAGTCTTTTTTGGTCTTCTTCTTTCTCATCTCCTGAATCATCATGTCTCTTTTGGCTTTTCCTTTGGCCTTTGACCACCATTCAGTTCAAACTTTAGTTGAAGATTGCATTTGTTATGTGCTGCTCCTCTAAACTTTCCACTAATGTGATCATGGTCTCTTACTGTTGGATTCTCTGCGGTGGCAACCAAGGCCGCCCCACAAATCCAACAGTGAGTGGCTGAGTCATACTGTTGTTGGTCTTCAGGCGTCATTATGATTTCAGATAAGTTTAGATTATTAGAACAGGCATTACGCACTTGCTGCATGCGTTTTAAGAAGTATTTTGCAGCATTTGGTCCTCTGTATAATTCTGGCTTTGAATGGGCGCCATCCGACCTAACAATGATGAAGGCAAATGAGCAAATCTGATGATTACTCATTAAGACTGTTTTAGGAAGTTTCTGTGGGGTTGGTCCTTCATAAGGAACAATGAGTGATTCGAAGTCTGCGTAAACAACATATGGACTAGTTTGCAACCGTTTCCAGTTCTTAAAACTAACTTTACTGCCTTCTCCGGGCGTAATTAGTTCTGTATCACAGTCAACTGGGCTAATACAATGTTTTACATGTTCGCTCGCTGCTTTAACAGATGGAATTCTTGTTAAACATTTTCTACAGAATTCTTGTTTGCTATGTTGTTTTGTAGTATGCACTAGTAATCTACTCATTGTGCGTATTAGAGTGCAGTGCAACCCATTAAGGCTTTGCATCAGGAGTAAGTCTACATGAGTTTTGGTTGGTTCGCCTATTGTTGGACTTTTTCTTTGACACTCTAATTGGCAGAAGGTTGGTTTCTTCAGACCATGTGTAGACATTAACAGTTATTGGTGGATTTTGTTTTTCAAACTGATCAATTTTGTCTACAGCCATAGGAAATTCAAGGCCGTTAAAGTTAAGATCATTGGCCCACTGTAAATAGTTAGATACTCTCTCTGCATTTTTGGCAACGTGATGCAGCCTAGCAAGAACGCACCACATAAAACATTTGTCATCTGAATTTTTTATGTTCAAAACTGCTTTCTTTGCAACTAATGTTGGAGGCAGTGGAATGTAAGACTTGCCTACAATCGGCTCATACTTAGCCTATTTTAATCTGATGTCTAGGACTTCGCCCTCTGACCAACCAGAGCCTCTCATTTTAGCTGCTTCAGAGGCTTCATTAAACTGTGTAAGAAGTTGATCTGCCCAACCAGGTGTTAAGTCATTAGAGGAAAGAATAGTCTGCTGTTTAGTTGAGACCCAGACTTCTAGATTTTCTTCGTTTATTGTTATATAGTCGATTAAAACAACTACCCTTACTTTAACTGGAGGGTTTATTGTTAGTTTACTTGGAACTTGAGAAATAGCATGTACAACGCTTGCTTGCACGTTTGTTGGATCAATAACTTCTAAAACGACCTCATTTAGTGCTCTTGACAAACGCTCTTCCTCGAGCATTGCTTCAAAACAATTCATCTGAACCTTCATATATCTTATCCATGTTGAGTTTCTTTTCTAACTCAAAATATTTATTTAAATTAAAAAAAAAAACTTAATCAGAATCAATATCAACGGTCTTTTGTGCTTGGACTCATAAACTAAAGTATAAACGCCCTTTGGGGTTGTTAATGTGAGCTGTTTAGAACAGAGTTTAATGTTTCGTTTACTTTTTTTTAAACATTCCTTTTTTATCTGGTCGGTGTCTGGCTGTTGAGAAAAAGTTGCCCTTGCCTTTCTTTGAAGATCAAACTTTTGTCTTTTGTAGTCCTCAAAATCAGCCTGTAGGCGACTAAATTCTTCATCCGTGATGTTCGAGTCAGCAAGTGCTTTATCAATTATCAGTTTGAAGGAACTAAGTTTAGCTGTTATTAGTTGAACCATAGCTGTGTGCTTTTGGAGTTTAGCTTTTATTTTTTTGCTGACAGCACTTACAGCCAATGAACACAGGCCAAGAGTTAAAGACAAACCACCTAGAGGTATAGCTACCGGTGCACCTACGCCTGTTGCTAAGAGACCTACACTTGTTCCTGCTGTTAAAGCACTAACCGCCGATGCTCCAGTATTAACATATGTAACAGCATTAAAGACAGCAGAATACCTTCGTTTGGTTTTGCTGTATTTTGAAAGGTCCTGCTCTAGTTGGGTTTGCATTTGTGTTATGTTTGTTAATCTGAAAGTTTTTATGCTACAGCAACAGAGTTCTCTTCTTTGGGCACTTTTTGGATAAACCTGAACAGACATGCTTTTTAAAAATAAAAATAATTTAGTATTGGATATCTTTTAATCTGTTATCTTGAATATTCAGCTGCGCATCATATATTAAAAACAAATGTACATTAAGTGGTTTATCACTCTCTTTTTCTTTATCAATTTGAATGTTTATTACGTCTTTAACTGTTCTCCCCACCCCATCAACTGATTACCTCTGTCGACCTTAGGTCAATCCATAAACCGTATTTCTTTTGTTAAATAATCACAAGCAAACACTGTGAAGGTGTAGATCTTTAGACACAAGGTCTACTGTTGGATTTTCTACACCTCCCCCCCCAAAACCCAATTTTCTTTTTTCATCAAAATGAAGAAAAGGGTTTAAGCCCCTGCCGTAGACTTGGTTAGGACTACCCTCAATTGAACATTGTATTTTCGTTTTTTTAGGTTTGGGATAAACTTTTCACTTTGTCTTTTGAATGGTTTTTCATCTTCAAACAGCAATAAAATACCTTTAAGGATCTTGCTGCGGCACTAAAACTAAAGTCCATATTGTGTTCTCCCCGCTTTTAGGATATTAGTAGATGAATCACTCTTTCGTAATATATTGCTAATTTGACTGTTTATTGGGTTGCTCAATCAGCCTTGCTAAGTTAGGGTTCCCTAAAAATTGCCCAAACTCTAACGAGATTGGCGAAAATGCTGTACTTGGAATCAGTGTCTTTTAAAATTTAATGACACATTTGTATTCTTTAAAAAAGTTAGTTCATATGACAATCTGTTTTTTTTTAATGCCCCTTGAAAGTATGGCGCATGCGCTTTTAACAACTCAAAATCTAAGGGTATAGAAAGCGTTTTCCATAACAAAACTTACAGCTTCCAAAACTTGTTGCCGCTTAGCATCTTCGGCGTCTATTCTGTGTTTTTAGTGCTTCTTTATTTTCGATTCCTTGAAACGCAAGAATGGGCCCTTTCATTATCGGTTAGCCATAGATCAGAATAGATTAGAAATATGTCTGCATTGTGTAAAGAAAATATTTCTTGCCCCTCAAGTTTTATAGAAATTTTCTTAACGATTGCCCGCCCCCCAGATTCTGAACTACTGTCCTTTTTTGCGTCTGTTGCTGAATCAATTCTATTTGAAAGTAAGCCGTGCAGATCCCGGCACAATCACTTCATCTGCTCCTAGGTCTGGAATTTTAAACATAAAAATTTTTGATCTGAATAAATAGTAGAGGGATTATTTGGAACAATAATTTTTCTTTTTTATTTCTTCACGCCAAAGGGCTTTTTTCAGTCTTCTAGGGCGGGTCAAAAATTTGGGAACCATATGCTTGTGACTTTTTTTTTATAAAAAAAAAATAAAAAGTTAATTATTTAAAAACAGGGCAGGTGAAGAAGATTATAAATTTTTTATCCGGGAGACACATGATGAAATGATTTCCTTTGACACAACCATCGCGCTAAATTGCGAATGAATTAACAGAAAGTAATCAGATCTTTGTACCAAAGTTTGGGCCCAAAAACCCTCCCAAAATTTATAGACCCTAATAATTTGAAACAAAAAATGATAAACTTTTTTTTAAAATGATTTTTTTTACCCATTCTAAACCCAGACCCATCAAAGTTTTTAGCAAAGACTACAATTAGACAAAGGCCAGTGTGAGCGATCAAAATCGCCTTGGCATTGCTAAACCGCGAAGATTAGACAGTGAGGCATTGCTAAACTTCAAAACACACTACAAGAACTCCCCAAAAGAAAACCAAATACAAAACATGGAACTTAAAGATTTAAGCCCAACAGCAGACGAAATAATCCCAAACAGAAACCAGTTTTTCAAAAAGAAACAGTATTAAAAACTAAAGCACGATCCGCCCCCTACCTATGAGAGAAATAACGGCCCTTGATCATGCTTTGAGAAGCATCAGAGCGAATTAAAAAACAAATTAGCAAACGGGTGAAATAGATGAGCATATAAAAAAGAGAAAAAGAAAAACTAGTTGAGGCTGGGTGACCACAACTTAGGACCTGGTGTTAAAGAAAGAATAACACAAAGACTAAAAGATCTTGAACAAGAGAGATCAGCAAGAAAGAAGTGCTGTCTACAAAACCCAGAACAATTACGAACTCAAGTGAGGGAGAATAAGAGAAAACTATCCAAAGAATTTTATATGAAAACACAACGTTAGCAGAAAGAATAAGAACACTGTTTTGAGAGCAAGGTGTCACATTAGCAAGTGTTTAAAACAGCCTTAGATTTGCAAATAAGTACCTGGTGTTTTTGGCAAATTTCAGGCGGCGGTGGTGGGGGAGCATGCCACCAGGACCACCATCTCCTCCACCTGATAAAACATGGTAAAAAAACAACTCGATCACCTTGCAAACTTACTAAAAAAATTAGCCATAAGGCAATAGATTCTTTGCCTGGTATAATAGGGGGATCGTTACTTTTGGGTTTGTCTACTGCAAGCAAGTAGTTGGCTTTATGGCCGAGCACTTATGGTCATTAGTTGTCTTAATAGTTTGGGGTTTCTTTTTATTTAAAATAAAGACCAAGTATCCAGGGGAGTTAATCCAATAAAAAAGTGCTGTCTTTCATATTCATGGGGGCGCTTTTTTTTTCCCATGGGGGTTGGTGGGGGTGGGGTTTGAGGGAGTATTGGGGTGGGGTTTTTGTGGCCTTTGGATTTGGGGGGGAATTCTTTTTTATTGCTATTGCTGGCTTAGAAAATTTTTGTCGTTTTCCAAACCCTTTCTTCTTTACCAGCCACAAGGATTTCATTATTATAGTTTATTATTGTTCCTATCTGGATCTGAGGTCCAGAAGGGGCATTTATAAACCAGTGCCACAAAAGGTTTTACTTCGATCTTGCGTATTGCAAAACATTTTGGTAAACCCTTTAATTCTTGAAGGCAAATCAATTGCAAATTTTAAAAGAAACCCCCTAAAAATTTTCTAAATACTGTTTTTGGGCGTCAAACCATAGAAGGATCAATTATGTTTGTTTTCGTTTGTTTCTTTTCGAACCCAGCAAACACCAACATAAGTACGAATGGAGTCGGTTTAATTCGTTTCTATTCCGCTTTGTTAGACCCTTCGAAGTATCCAAAATAAATGTTGTCATGCTTAGTTTTATGCTCTTGCTCTATGGACCCGAGGTGAACAGTTGTGCCCTGAAGAGAAAGATGTGTAATGAGTATTCCAATCATAGTTATACTTCTATGCACGCCCAAATTAAAGAGTGCCTAAATCCATGATTAAGATCCAACTTTTGTCTAAATCTGTACCTTTGGTTCAATATCCAAATTCGATACAGATCCTTTCAAATCCTTGTAAACTTATCGTTGGCTGAATGGATTAAAACGTTTTGTCATTTGGTAAATGTGCTTGCAGTTCAGATAAAAATACGTCTGAAGTGTATAAAAAATGAAATCTATACACTGACCTCACCAAAGGATCCGGATATTTAAATGATCGCATACGACCACTCCACACCCAGTTGATGCACCAAAACACTAAGCAAAGTATTAACTGTTCTGATAAACTGCATCGGAATGACTGAACCACACTTCGGGATGTAATCTTTTTTAATAGGAGGGTTAAAATACTGTTTAATGATTACTAACCTTTACTTGAAAGGCGTCAGAACTGAGTCACAGAAAAGTCGAGAGTTCAGTTGTAATATCTTTAGGACTGTAGTGCTGCCCAACAGAATATTTGCATTAGTATATTTGAATGCACTCATTTTTAAATTTGGTTTTTAAACATGTTTGTAACAATACAACTCAAGACAGTCCTTCGTTTTTAGAATATCTATTAATAATGAATGCGGAACCAAGGGTTTTCACTCCATGGAAATTCGCCCAAAGGGACCGATGCACGGGATGGGAAAAGCACCCGGGAAACACAAATACCCAAAAATTATGGGGACATTGTGTATGCCACATGTAGGGGACGCCTAGGGAAAGCAAAACTCCCCAAAGGGGGAAAACACCTCCAAAAAAATCCGGACCGCCAAAAAAAAAAAAGATGGACAAGATCAGGGCCCCAAAAAAAAAACCTAAAGATGAAAAGGGAAGACCGCCTGCCAGCTGAAAAAAAGGGTTTGGGAAAAAAAAACTGGGGAAAAGCCCTAAAAAGAAAAAACAGCCCCCCTCAGCAAAGGGGAAATTTTGCGGGGGAAGGGGAAAAGAGCAAAAAGAAGAAGACACAAGAGCGCTTCTTCAGAGCCCCCTTCCCATTTTGGGCCAAAAACACTTTTTGGCACCCAAAATCGGGGGACCTAAGGGGACAAAGGAGTTTTTGAGCGGCATCTGGGGGAAAACATACTTTTGACCACAGAGAAAGCACCACCCGACATTAAAGGGCTGGTGGGGCCAAAACCCCTGGGGAAACCCAATTCAATGGCAAGCCTCCAACGTTGGCGGAAATCAAAAAGGTGGTCGACAAACCCGGGAACCCAAATCTTTCACCACCCCAAAGGGGAATCCCTTTTCCCGTTTTTCCAAAAAATTTGCCCCAAAATTTTGTGGAGTGGTTTCCACAGGCTGCTGCGATCGGCTTGGAGAAACCAAAAGACAGGGGCCAGGGGGTGCCGGCAGATGGGTGTACATCCCCAAAGAGAAAAATCAAGTGACATCAGCCGGGTTCCCAGACCAATATCCAATTTGAACGTCAAAGGGAAAACTTCTTCTCTGTCTTGGGCAGAAAGGGCGGGAAAGTATGATGGAAAAAAAGTATTGGATGGGGCAGTCCAGAAAGGGGCCTCCCAGGGGGCTGGCTGGTAAAAACCGCCACAATGATCGGGGGACGCAAAAAAAAAGGAAAAAACAGAAAAAAGAGGCCCTGGACGTAGTGTGGCTTGATCTGGGCAAAGCTTTATGGATCTGGGGCCCCATGAGATGATCCAGTTGGCTCTTGAGATGTAAATGGCCCCCAAAAAACATGCGACATGCTCAAGAAGTACTTCAATGGCCCTTTTCAAATTTCGGGTTTTTAAAAGGGTTCACAACAAAACTGGATCAACTTGGGAAATGGGCAAATTTCAATGGGCTTTTTGCAATTTCCCCCAAAATGTTCGTGGGTGGCAAGGAACTCATTCCCTTTAAAAAGCAAAAAACAACGCGAGACAAACAGACCTTGGGGAAAGGGATACAAGTTTCCTCCTTCAAGGCCTTATGGATGACATACAGTGTTTCATCCAGAGAAGACGAGCCAAAGTCATGTGTGGAGAGGGGGACGACCCTAGTTGCCTATCCGAATGAAGTTCAAACCAAAAAAATCACGGAGTTCTCACTGAGGGAAAAGGAAAAAATGGCCCGGATTTTTTTGGTCTTCAGTGTTGCCAACCCGGCCTTTCCCAAAAAGTCACAGAAGAACCCCCCAAGGCCTTGGAAGAGGTTTTGATGGGTTAAAGCTTTAAAAAACAACAAAGAGCAAAAAAAACCAAGCAGGGTGGCGGAGGGAAAGGCTTGGAGACCATTGACCAGTGTGGGGTTCCCCCGGCAAAAAAACCCAAAGGGGGTGTTGCCGTTCATGCTTTTACCCAAAACTCCTATGGCCTCTTATGATATACGACATTGCACCCGCTAGGGAGGAATGGAAACCAAAATAAAAAAAGTTCCAAGGAATTGGGTTGGGTCCCCCCCTGTCGATGGGCATAGCGTTGTTTCTTTCGCCAAGCAAAGTTTAAACTACCACTGAAATCCAACCTGGAGGAATCAAAGCAGGGGAAAATTTAGATTCAAAGCTTTCTGGAGGAACCCCAGGAGAAAGGGGGGTAGAAGCAAACAAGCCCCCGCTGAAGGGCAAAGGGGAAAATGGGAAAATTCAAGAGGGATGGTTTTTGCAAAAAAAAGTCTCAAGTAGGAAATAACAGGACACCACAGCCCCAAAAGGGCCAAAGGGCTGGGGGTGACCAAAATGGGAAAGGGGGTCAAAGGCCCCAAAAGGAAAAAAACCAAAAAAAGAATGATGATTTTAAAAAGATGGAAAAGAAGAAGACCAAAAAAAACTCCAAAAAAACAGTCCCGCAGAGCCCGCAAAGGGGAATGGAAAAAACGTGGGGGGGAATGCACTCCAAAAAAGTCTCCCCTTGGAATGGGCATTTGGCGGGATGGCCCCCCTTGGATCCGCTTATTCTCGATCTGATAGGCCCTTTTGCCCCCAAAAGCAAAAATGGTGGGAAATGGGGGAAAAAAAACGGATCCTGCATGTCCCCCCTGCCATGAAAAAAAAAAACAGTGGGGGGTCCAAAACTAAAGTAAAGTAGCCGGGTCAAGGAAGGTACACATGGGGGGGCAAAAACCCCCCCTGCTCAAAGATTGTACAAGTAGTCTGGGGTAAATACCAACACCCCAAAAGGGAAAAAACGGCTCCAAAAGCACCCGCAAAATTTTCACGGCAGGAGGGGAGCAAATCAGGGGCCCAAAAACAAAAAAGTTTCCCCTCGAAAAAGGGAGGCAGGTCGTGGACGGGGCGATGATGGGAGTGCACTGCAGACCTTTTCCCCGAATTGGAAAAGTCACCCCAAAATCATCAGCAAGATTTGGGATGAGCCCGGCCTGTAGGGCCACTCTAAAATTTAACCAAGCAGCTGATCAAGATCGAAGCTCACGGTAACCCTTGGGAAAAGAATGGAGGGGAGCTCAAATCTACAAGGAAATGAAAAGTTTTTGCTGATCTGGCCCAAAAAGCCTGAGGAGGAAGGCTATCAGGGGGCAAATTTTCCCCACTGCAAAAAATTGGAGCTAGGGGGGTTTTTAGGAACGTCTGCATACAAACCTCATGAAACAGCTCTCAGTTGCAAGGGGGAAAGGGAAAAAAACCGAGCCCCGAAAGCAAAGGCAGAAAAGGGGGAGAGGTGTTTTAAGCGGGGTTGGTCAAGGGGGAACAAAAGTGAAAATT
>JAMYXO010008692.1:0-2500 GCA_033310375.1 Conus canariensis
CAGTACGTCTTCCTTTTGATTTGCCATGAGGAGAGCAGCTCGGAACAAACAGGGGTTTTCAAAGAATTTCCGAGGTATGTATTCACACCTTAAATCTTGCAGGACAGGACAACAAAGCAGAAAATGCACTTCGTCTTCATTCGCGCTTTTGCATAAAGGACATAGCATGTCAACGTTTTTAGTATTGGCATATCGGTACTGATGCGCTTTGATGTCTGTAACTCCTAATCTAAATCTTGTTAGGTAACTTCTAATATGCCTGTCAATATTAAGTGAGAGATATTTTTCACAACCAGCGGATGTCTTAAAAGTTCTATAAAAACGAATATCGCTCACTGTTCCGGATATTTTCATGCCAGTTTTGCCAACGGTTATCAATCAATCTTTGCCGGAGTTGTTTCAAAAAAGCATTTACATTTCCAACCCCTTGACACATCCAGACACACCCGAATCCATTAAAAAACAGAAAATCCCGAACATCTGTAACCCACGACTTTTTACCACGCGATTCTAGTCCCAACAGCATATTATATGCTTTAAGTGGTAATCTATTGTCATCCATGTGTACTACCCTCAGCCAGTATCTAATACACCGTACAGATGAATTAATATAAATAGGATAACGGTGTGTTTCCCCATAAACACATTCGTTCGGTGTTTTCATGTGAACCCCCAGAAATTTCTTAAGAGCATAAGAATGAACTTTTTCCACATGAGTAGCAGATTTATCTAAGCCCCAAATCTCAGCACCATATTGAGCAACTGGTTGAACCTGTGCATCGAATAGTTTTAGAAACACTGTCAAGGAGTTATTATTTAACATGTTTAATTTTTTCAAAATACACAATAAGGCATTTTTTGCTCTGCTTGCCAGGTCCTGACAAGCAGCTGTAAAGCTTAGGCGTGTAGAGAAATAAATGCCAAGGTATTTGTAGCAATTTACAACAGCCATCATCTGTCCATTAAAAAGCCATCTTTCGCTTGCTGCCAAGTAACCTCCTTTTCTAAAAACCACAATATTACTCTTTTTCAAATTTACCTTTAGCTTAAGTTCAGAGGCTGTTTGACACAAATTGTTTAACTGGGTCTGGAGGCCAATTGGAGTCTCAGATAATAAAACAATATCATCAGCTAGTAACAAGATGAATAGTTCAATAAAATCGGGAGAAAGCGTTGCACCATGTCTTCCGTTCGCTATTATTTCTAAAGCTAGTTCATTTATGAACAATGAGAAAAGAACAGGGCTGCAAGCATCACCTTGTTTTACACCCTGTGTACATAAAATATAGTCAGTAAGTTCTCCACCTGATCTAACTCTTGCTTTAACGTTATAGTACATACTTTTAATACACTGATATAATTTGCCATTGATACCGTTCTTTTTCAGTATTGGCCAGAGTAATTTTCTAGAAACGGAGTCAAACGCTTTCTCGAAATCAATGAAAGCTACATATAACTTACGATTACACGAAAACTGCTTTTGAACGAGAGCTAGAAGAGTAAACATATGATCTACAGTGGAATGATTCTTTTTGAAACCAGCTTGATACTCACCAGTAATGTTATTTTGATCGATCCATTTTTGTAATCTGTTATTGATGATGGAGCTATACAATTTGCTGCTTATACCAGACAATGAGATTCCTCTATAATTACCAGGATCATTTACGGCACCTTTCTTAAACAATGGAATGATAATCGACTCAGTCCAGCTTTCTGGATATAATCCTTTATCAAAGAGGGTATTGAAAAATTTAAGAAAGAAATCAATCACGATGTCCCCACCATTCTTGAATAACTCACCGATCAAACCGTCAGGACCAGCAGATTTTCCATTCTTTAAATGTCTTACTGAAAATAGGATTTCCTCTTTTGAAATAGAACTATCCAAGTAACCTGATTCTTCAATTTCTTCTGTGTCTGCTTCACTGCCAACATCGTTCTCTAACAAATTTTTAAAATGCTGGTACCACTCTTCAGTAGAAATATTACTGTGTATAGGAGGTGTCTTTACAGAAAATCTACGAACATTTTGCCAGAATTCCTTCTGGTCATGGGTTGAGTTTATTAAATAATTCAGTAAAGATTTGTTGTGCTCTATTTGCTTTCTGTGCAACATATTTTTGTATTCTCTTCGAGCCTTACAATATTTAACACGGTCTTCGCTATCATGTGTTCTGCAAAACACTCTTAGAAGTTTCCTCGTATTTGATTTAGTCACTTTACATTCTTGATCATACCATGATTCAGTCCTCTCACCTGAATGTATTCTGACTTTCTTTTTCATACATTCTGCTTTGGTCATAACACAATCATTAAACATACATAAAGCTACATTAATATCTTCATCTATGCAGCGAATCGCTGTTTTTAGTACATGCAGGGTATCATCATCACTCATCAGACCACGAAAAATGTTCGCATATTCATCATTCCATATCAGTTTCTCGACATATTCAACCTCTTTGTACTTGTTTGCAACAGGATCAACAATTTGTGA
>JAMYXO010008692.1:7500-10562 GCA_033310375.1 Conus canariensis
ACTGACGAGTCTGAGTCAGCAGCCGAAAGGCTTCTGAGCAGGCAATGTGAATGGTTCTGTTTTTAGGATGGACTACAAAGGTCCCCATATGCCGCTAGTGAAGGATTTCATATTTATGATATCATTCCCCAATATCCCGTTTCCTTTCTTTCATACGCTGCTAGTGAAGGATTGGATATTTATAATGTAACACCTTAATATCCCGTTTCCTTTCTTTCATACGCTCTAGTGAAGGATTGGATATTTATAATATAACACCTTAATATCCCGTTTCCTTTCTTTCATACGCTCTAGTGAAGGATTGGATATTTATAATATAACACCTTAATATCCCGTTTCCTTTCTTTCATACGCTCTAGTGAAGGATTGGATATTTATAATATAACACCTTAATATCCCGTTTCCTTTCTTTCATACGCTCTAGTGAAGGATTGGATATTTATAATATAACACCTTAATATCCCGTTTCCTTTCTTAAAATATGCTGCTAGTGAGGGATTGGATATTTATAATATAACACCTTAATATCCCGTTTCCTTTCTTAAAATATGCTGCTAGTGAGGGATTGGATATTAATAACTCCCCAATACCCCCTTTCCTTTCTTTCATATGCTGCTAGGATTGGATATTTATAATACAACACCTAATATCCCGTTTCCTTTCTCTCATAATCCTTTCTCCCCCTCCCCTGGTGTGTGTGTGTGTGTGTGTGTGTGTGTGTGTGTGTGTGTGTGTGTGTGTGTGTGTGTGTGTGTGTGTGTGTGTGTGTTGTTTTCTTTTGGTTTAGTTTGTTTTGTTTTTTGCATTGTCAGCCTGCATTTGTTTTCCCCCACCACTAATCTGTTCGACATATCATTGTTCAGGTATTTTGTGGTGAAAATAATGTTCAAATTACAATTTTCGTGGAAAAAAAAAACATGAAATATACCTTTGACCCAAACAATTTTCCATAGTGATGAACAACGTCATGTCCTCCCCGGCCAAACAGGCAGAGCAATCAGGGGCACCGGAACGCCACAGGCAATGAGGCGACACCCTGCTGGAGGATTTTTCAAAATGGAGGGGCGCTGCCAAGTTCCACACGTCTGTTCTCTGGCACCGCAGCTGGGTGCTGATTGCTCCGTTTATAGCATACAAAGAACTTTGCACCGGGATGCACCAAGATGCACTTTGATCATGTTACAGCCTTGTCCGTACAGAGGGTTCCTGCTGGGTTCTGCTTCTCCTCCTGGACCAGTTTCCACTGGATCTATCAGTGCATTGGACCAGTTTCCACTGGATCTATCAGTGCATTGGACCAGTTTCCACTGGATCTATCAGTGCATTGGACCAGTTTCCACTGAAGCTATTGGAACTGGGTGGATTCGGACAAAAAACAGAGATCTAAAGATTTAAAAGTGGAGGCGTTGCTACCTAAACGTTGTAGCATGCATGATCCATTATGGTCTGTGGATAGGCCCGAGTGCTCGCGTGCCAGCTCCCAGGTATGGATCGTAATACGAAGAGGACGTTACAACGGTGGGAACAAATGAAGGTGGAGAAAACCTCCCAATGGCAGAGACGATGGAGAGAACAGGCACGTGTGTGGACTTGGCAGCAAGCAGTAACGGCCACTCTTGATTCGTCACATGTGTTGGGTCCCGACCTGTTGAACGCGTAACGGCAGTACAACGCATCTCTGCGTATATGAATGAAGACATCAGAATTTGTTCCATGGTCCGTTTGTTGTCGAGTTGCAGCACCTGCTGTGGCTGTACAACCCATTCCTTGAGAGACAGGCCTGGCTGCAGCTGCTGCTTGCCACATGAATGCCACATCTTGCTGTAGTGCCAGTACTGACGCTGTTCTCCGAGTCTGTGATCTCTTATTTTCTGCCACTGCTGGTTCCCCCTCTTGCTGGTCCTCTGCAGTGCCAGCTCTTATGGCCTGTGTCTGCTTCCTGTGGTCAGTCGCCACAGTTTCCCTGCCTGCTGAGCTGGTGTCGCTACCCTTCATGTCTTGTTTGCAGGCATCCTCGAAGCCCTGTGTGGGTCTTGCAGCCACTTTTGTGCTGGAGGTTAGTAAGCTGTCTATTCAGCACATCTTGGGGGATTCGGGCGTCATTCGTGCTGGTGATATGGCCAAGCCATCGAAGCGACTCTGCGCGAGCAGGATGAACAGACTTGGCAATCCTGCTCTTTCCATAATGTCTTTGTTGTCCTTGTTCACCGCTGGAATTAATATTCTACTGGGACAATTATCCTACTGGGACTAAAGCCTCACTAGACGATTATCGTACTGGAATTATTCCTTCACCGAAGTATTACACTACTGGAACTGTTGCCGCTTGGATTGTGACAACTCTGATACCATAAGTCCATTAGAAATACTATCGCCGTTTAGAATTATGTCCGGATATGAATCATTTCCTACTGGAACTATATATCGGAAACTTTTTGTTTCACTTGATCTATTTACCATTTAAGTTATTGGAGCTCAATAGAACCGTATTCCCGCAGCAATTTTTGTCCTTTTAGCATTATCTTATCCCCCCCCCCCCCCCCTCCTCACACACACACACACACACACACACACGCGCGCGCTCGCACGCACGCACGCACAAACACCCCACACACACACACACAAATTCCATCTCACCCCATAGTAAAGTCTACCCTACTGGACGTGACGCCTGCCTCCTTTCCCTTTCTCCATCACTGAAATTAATTGCCCGCTGGAATTATTCCCCAGCTGGAACTACTGCGTGACTACGTAACTGGAATTCTTCCCGTTCACTAAAACTACCTCAAATGCCCAGCCGAGTGTAGCTATTCCCCCCACAAGAACTCTCCCCGCAGTGGTTCAGAGGAAATATTCTCCCAGTTGGATTAGTTCTCCACTGGAATTATTTGCCTGTAGAAAACCATTGCCCACTGGAACTATTCCTTATCAGAACTACTTTAGTATAGAAACTGTTCCCGCCCGACAAGTTCCCACTAGAGTTATTTCCACCGGACCAAAAGCCTGAAGAACACACAGAACTAATTGCATTCATTATTCTCAACCGACGGATGATGATGATG
>JAMYXO010008693.1:0-10560 GCA_033310375.1 Conus canariensis
ATGTATAGGGCTGATGGATGATGACTATGGATGATACTGATTATAGACGTTATGAACTGTAAATGTAATGAGGAAATGGCTGATTTGAGGGCGATGTGTGAGACTGATTATGGGCTGATGTATGGGGACGTTTTATGAAGGATGATGAACTGTTTCATATGAGATGTAAACGGCTGATGATATTACTGTAACGATGCCGATATATAATGACGATTGGGGTTTGACGATGTAATGTATAAAATAATGGCGATCATAAAACGGGCATCAGAATTTGTAAAAGACCGTTTAAATGTGACGATGTATGATGCATGATGTTTGAAACAGGGCATCACCCCCCTCATGGGGGGGTAAAGGAAAAGGGACGGTGATTGGGAAAACTTCTGGAACTGGGGAGCTCCCATCAACAACAGGCCAAGGACTGAAACATCTTTAAAAAAAATTTAAAGGAAATAAAGAAAAGGGAAAGAAAAAAAAAAACATCTTAAAAACAGAAATAACAAAGATAAATGGAAAAATCATAAAGAGAAAACGGCGAAGCAGAAACCGTTGTGGATAATTACAAATTTAAAAGGGGTTTTCAAAGGGAAATTCGATTTGTGAAGTGAATTTGTTGGGGTCTTTCTCTCTTCTTTCATTTGTTTTTTGTAAAAAAAAACCGGGACGTGGGAGCAAGAGTCCCTCAAAGAGAACCCCCTCAAACTCTCTTCCCTAACACTTTTTTTCACTTTATTCTTTCTATGCAAACTTTTTCTGTGTCTTTGTCGGTTTTTTCCTTTAAATTTCTTTCATTTCGGTGTGCATTTTTTTTTTTTTTTTTTTTTTTTTTTTCTCCCCCATACTGGTTTTTCCGTCGCTCCTTTGCGCCAGTTTTTAGAGAACAATCCATCTAGCAACGGATTACTTTCAATCGACGATACTTCCCTCCCCCCATCCCCCACCCCCACCCCTTTCTCCTCCCCCCGCTCTCCCCTCCACCCCCCTTCCCCCCCACCCCCTTCCCCCCAAATCCAACACCTGCACTAGAACTTTTTCACACACAACCACACACACCACCACACACACACACAAAAAACACACACCACCTTTTCCCTTGGCACGTTAAGGGGCCCAAAACCTTCTCCAACCAGATAAAAAAAAGACGGGACAAACCCTTTTTTGAGGTTCCACCGACCCGAGCAATCACAAACCCCAAGCAAATGCTCATCAAAACAACGACGTAAAAAACCCCGGTGACGAAGACGGAGGAGAAACTGTGCTTGGGGTCCGGGAGCCCAAAAACGATCAATGCTAGGAAGGGTATCGAATGGTTCAGGTTTGGACCCCGCCGCTGCGCTTTCCCCCCGGGAATCCCCGCATGGGGTCCTTTCCTGCCCGTTTTTCACCGGGGTACAAAGCTGCATTGTTTTTTTTATTTCCCATATTATAAACAACCGACGTGGGTTTAGGGCCGACATTAAATGCAGTGCCAACGTCGTTTTTTCTGGACAGGCAGACCCTGGGTCAAACCAAAATTTATCCCAATCTGACATAATTGCTAAAAACAAATGACAATGAGAACCCCAAAAGTTTAAAAGCGATAATGCAACTTTTGCGTCAACAAATATACACTAAAAAATAAATCCATTTATTGAAACCACCCTCTTTGAGATGGGAAAAAGATTACTCAAAACCCTAAACACAGCAATGCACTTGTATGACAATCATGACGGATTTAACCCAAATTTTTAAAAAGCAATGTCACCAAACAAAGGTGTAATTACGTGCGCACGTGTTGTGTGTGTGTTGGTGTGTGTGTGTGTGTGTTGTGTGTGTGTTTCGTTTGTGTGTGTGTGGGGTGTTTGGTGTGTGTGTGGTGTGTTCGTTTGTGTGTGTGTGGTGTGTGTTTTGTGTGTGTTGGGTGTGTTTGGGGTTTGTTTGTGTGTGTGTGGTGTGTTGGTGTGGTGTTGTGTTGCGCGCGCGCGCGCGTGCTTGTGTATGCGTCTGCGCGCGCTGTGTGTGTTCTTTTGGTGTGTTGTGTGGTTGTGTGTGTGTGTTTTGTGTGTTTGTGTTCTTTTTGGTTTTGTGTGTGTGTTGTGTGTGTGTGGTGTTGGGGTGTGTGTTGTGTTTTTGTGTGTGTGTGTGTGTGTTGTGTGGTGTGTTTTTGTGTGTGTGTCTTGTCTGGTCCACGTACGCACGTAGCATGCACCACTAAGGTTCAAGTTTAAGTAATCATTTGACCCAATTAGGGGACTGGATAGCAGTTCAATTTTTTTAATTCAAAACCAAAAAAAAGGGGAACCCCTTTTAATTTTTCACGGGGCGGCATGGGCGTGCAAAAAAAAAAAAAAAAACAAACAAACAAAAACTAACCATGACAATAAAAAAATTATTACAAACAATAACTCAAAAATTTTTAAGTAATTTTTGTTAAAAAGGATATATTTACGGGGTTAGGATACATTTTCCCAAAGACAAGAAACAGCTAAAAATTTAAAGTTGATCTGGGGGAGATGTATTTCTTTCAAGATCCGAAATTTTTTTTACCTTGCTGGTTAAAAGGAATTCTCGAAAATCGAAAAGCATTCATGTTAAAAATTTTTGAAATTCAAATTTCACGAGGGGTTTTTATTCCATCTACCAACTCCGTTTTTAAATTTATGGGCAACATATCGAAACGACTCGGAACACACCTCTCCGTCAAAACGAATTTATAAATTCCCTATTTTTTTTTGTTTTTGCCCATAACTTTCTTAAAATTTCCCTTACAAAAACATGCGTGCTTTGCTCAAATTAATTACCCCCACCTTACGGTTATCTGAAAGCTAACGCCACATCTTACCCAAAATGCATCTTTGGAAAAAAGTTTTTCCTCCCTGACAGCATCAAGACCATACAATTTTAATGTTTCGGATTATCAAACCAGGGGAAGTTTTATATACTGTTTAAAATGTAATAATGAAAAAAAGGGTTCAACTGAATAAGGGGTTGTGAGGAGGGAAAAATAATAAAAATGAATAATAATATAAAGATAATAAAAGAATAATGAAGTTTAATTTATAGAATAATAATACATAATAATAATAGTAATAAAAATAAAATAAAAATTTCAAATAAGATATAAAAAAATGATACAAAGTGATGATGGAAAAGATGGAAAAAGGGAAAAAAAATAAGTGGGATTAAAATAAAAAAAAAATAATAAAAGAAAAGATGAAAGGGGGGGGGGGGGGAAAAAAAAAAAAAAAAAAAAAAGGGGTTTTTTTTTTTTTAAAAATTAAAAATTTTTTGGTTTTTTTGGGGGGGGGGGGGGGGGGGGGGGGGGGGGGGGGGGGGTTTTTTTTTTTGGGGGGGGGGGGGGGGGGGTTTTTTTTAAAATTTTTTTGGGGATTTTTTTTTTTAAAAAAATATAATTGGAAAAAATTTTGGTTTTTTGTTTGGGGGGAAAAAAAAAAAAATTTTTTTTTAAAATGGTTGTGGGGTGATGTGTTTTTTTGTGTTTGTGGGGGTTTTTTGTTAAATTAATTGGGGTTTGATTAAATTTTAAAAAATTTTTTTTTAAAAATTTGTTGAAACAATCCAGAGAAAGCATTTACAATGTTTGGGTTTGAAAGGTGGGGTTTACTTGCTTTAAAAACAAAAAGTTGTCGTATTGAAAGGTGGAGGCAGTGAGTTCCAAAAAAGTTGGGGCAGCAAAACTGAAAGGAACGCCCCAAAAAAACGATTGAAAAATCGCTTTGTCGTCCTCAGGAGCTGCAACGAAGTAAAGGAGAGTACGTAATCTGGGATGCACAAATTTACCCGAATCACCGTATACCAAAAGGGATCATCCTTCAATGAACAAATTTCAGAAATTAAATAACCCGTTTCCCCATACGTTAAATCCATTTTGTTTCAGGTAACTAAACTAAATTTAAAACATGTGCACATTTTTTAGAACCAAACTTCTAACCCCCGTCTCACAACCCAGAAAAAAACGTAACATTTTTCTTTGCAAAACTGAAGTAATACATAATAGATCTTGACATCTGGCAGCCTGAACAAACCCAAAATTCTTTTTTCTTTCCTTTTGCTTTTTTTTTTTCCCTTTGTAAAGTTTTGCATTGTTAAAAATTCAATGCACGGGGGTTTTAACAGGGCGCCATTTCGTTTTGTTTCCATAGGTAAAAAAACCCCGGAATTGTTTCTGCAATGGAATACCATTACTTCAGTTTTTAATGTCCTTTACCCGGCTTTCAAAACCTTTTTATTACATTGTAATGTGTTCAAAGCCTTGTATCCAATTTTGTTTTATAATAAATAGCATGATCCCATTAAAAAAAAATCATGAATTTTACAAATTTTCTTAAAATCATAGCACCTATCATTCCAATCCGAGCATAAACAATTTAAATTAAAACCTTCACTGCTCTATATTATTAAAAAAACAATGAAAACAGAAAGGGAACAAACCTCTCCGTCCACACCCGGAAAATTTCCAGGGATTTTAATTTACCGTTAACAAACACCACTTTTCATTTTGGTACTATGTTAAGAACTTTTATGATTTTCCCAATTTACCCTTTTTCAACTGTACTCAATACCTGTACCACACGGATCAGAAGCTTTCCTTAAAACGGAAAAGAAATGAGCAGGGAACAGTAAACAATAAACAAGAGGGTAACTCTACCCCCCATAAAAAAAACCAACTCGAGAACTTTTTTCAAACGGGCCAGCCTTTAAACTTGAATAAAGTCAGACAATTACAAAACAACAATCAATAGTGGGGGAAAACAACGTGGGCCAAAACCCCTCTGTCATCCATATGACTTGGCAAAATTTTGAATTTAAAAGGGGGGGGGGGGGGGGGGGGGGGGGGGGGGGGGGGGGGGGGGGGGGGGGGGGGGGGGGGGGGGGGGGGGGGGGGGGGGGGGGGGGGGGGTTTAAAGCAAAAAGGGGGAACATGAAATAAAAAAAATATTATAAAAGAAAACTTTTCGCAGCGCATGAGAAAACCATCGAAATCCCCCTCGAAGGCAGACATTTGTATTGCCTGTCCAGCCTTTTTCGTCCCGGGGCGGACTCCGGGGAGCACCTGCTTGTTCGTGCTCGGCGTCAAAAAAGGATAACCACAGTCCATAATACGGGGTTTTTTCCCCACCAAGGTTCAAAAAAAAATCCACAGCCCCCCAAAAGCACCAGGAAGAGTAAAAGAAAAAAACGAAAGGGGGAGTTTCCACCAACGCAGCACAGACTACACACACACCTCTCTGCTCTGCTCGGTCCTCTCTCCCATCTCTCTCCTTTCTCCTTTTCTTTTTTGCCCTCTTTCATACTCGCGCACCTTCCAAACACCCCAGGTCTTTGCTTACAAAGTGTGTAACACACTAAGTTTTTTGGAAAACGGGAATACAACAAAGAGGGTCGATTTCATTTGATTGTAATTACATTTTTGAGGTGTCCCCAAAAATGAGGATTGTCAATTTGCGTGAAACCTCTCACAAAAGGCTTAAACGTTTAGAGGAAAAAAGGGGCGTTTTACATAGTATACAAAAGTAATAAACCTTTAAACAAGATCCCTTACCCATCGCACACGGTCGAACTGGTCAAAAGGGGGATAACGGCAGGAACAAGGGCCCCCAAAGGGTAAAGGGGTTCGGGGCCTGCCCCCACAGCGAAAAAGGGGGAAACAACCACTAGGACCTCGGTCACCAAGGGGGTGCTAAAACTCATCACTGAGGTTTTTTTGTAAACAGTCAGTGAAAACAGGGGTCTTTTACTCGTTCGGATGATTTCCGTGGGTCACTGGGGTTGGGTTCTATTGTCAGGCTGGTTTTTAACCGCGTGGATGTTTTTAAACGTAGCCCTCTTAAGTAATTACGGTTTAAAATTGGGCCCCGAACGCGGAATTTTTCGATTCCAACTGGGCCCAAGTTTTGTTTGCTAATCAAACAGGGAGGAGGTTAAAGCGATTGTGGGAAAAAGTACGAATGGAAATTTAAGCACTTTGAACTAGGGGTTTGAGAAGCAGCATGGACAAAGGCATGGCCCGAAGGGGAATCCTTTTTTTCCATTCCTATATAAAGTGAGGGAGAACAACGAGAAGGGAAGAACACCAGGGGGAGAAAAGAGAAGGCAGAGGAGAGAGAGAGAGAAGAGAGAAGGTGGGCAGGACAGAGAACGGTCGAGAGAAACGGGGTCTGGGAGATAGAAAGACAGCAAAGTCTTAGGGAAAGACAAGCTGAAGAGAAGAAAACTAAGTTTGAAGCCCAGAGGGGGGTGAAGAAAACAAACTGAATTTGAACCCAGAGGTGGGTGAAAGAGACGAAGAAGAAGAGTCAAACGTCGAGATCCCAGAGACGACCACGAAGACCCAGTCCTGAAACC
Organism: Conus canariensis; assembly: GCA_033310375.1. Lineage (NCBI taxonomy): Eukaryota > Metazoa > Mollusca > Gastropoda > Neogastropoda > Conidae > Conus > Conus canariensis. The sequence goes on from JAMYXO010008693.1 coordinate 6,343, forward strand.
TGGAGCCATCAACCAAGGGCCTCACCATCAAGCAGTGCTGAAGAAGACGTGAAGAGACTTTTCAAGAACGGGTGGTGTGGTGTAAAGCGGGTTTGTGTGTGGGAAAACCTGGCCAGGTAAGAAGTCATTTATTATAACCTGGGATTAGGGAAGTTTTGGGATCTTTTATGTGTTGATTTGTTCATTTTGTGAAATTGGATTTTTCATGTTTGATTATAAGTAGCATAGAAATTGTTTTTTCTTGTGCTCAGTCGTGTTAAAAGGGGAAAACGAATGCGTGACATCCCATTCCCAGAGAGAGTGAATGTTTGGTTTGGGCGCATGAGTGTGCATATGCGTGTACGAGTGGGAAAGAATAACCTTGGTGTGTTAAACCTGACTAATAATACATCAAATTAGTGCACTTAAGCAATACCCCTCACGATTTCCCCCGTCCTGGACAAAGTGGCGAGCCTGCCAGGATTGCTGGCCCAAATTAGTCTCAGGCGGGAAACAAAGGGGAGTACTAGAGTAGTACTGGGGCGAAGCGTCCACTAAGGCAATTTTAAATTAGCCCCTCTAATATTTCCCTTTAGTTCTTTGAGTGTTGAGTATTGACTTGTGTGTAGGGTTGTTGATTATTCATAGGTCGTTCAAGAAACAAGAACGAGGTTCTAGTCTTAACTCTCACAGAACTGTGGTTTAAGATTAAGCTCCTTTGTGTTTGGAACACTACCACTGGTTGTGTACTCGTACCGTTATAGATAAACTGTGACCAACTTTTTCCGGGATTATAAGCGTTTAAACCCTTTTAGTGGTGCTAAAACATATTGAAAAAGAAATGGCTGAAAGAAAGTTTTAAACCCCCCCAGAAAAACTAGTAAGTTTGGGGAAAGAAATGGGATATACTGGAGATGAACTGCGTAAGTTCATAGAACTCAGCAGAAGACGAGAGAGATGAGATAAAGGATGAAGTATTGTACCGAACTTTCACTCACTTGAGTCGGGGAAAACGAAGAAGCAGGTTTCGTTCCTAGGGAGCGCAGAAAAGGCGTGTGATGTCCGAAAATCAGGGGACGTCAGCCTCGGGCCATCTGGGAGAAAGGCCACACAAAAGGTTGTGACGGGGGAAATACTAGGCCCGGTACCTGGGATATCGGCTTTTCCTTTTTCACATTGCAACAATGCCCGGGGGGTACGACAACGGGGGTTGAATAAAAAAAGGGACGGGGACCGTAGGCCAAAAAAAAAATGGTGGGCGAAAAGCGGGTTTGGTCATTGTCTTTTTATGTCGTGTATGCGTGACGTAGTTGTTTCCGCACGTGTATGAAGAGAAAGGGGAGAATTTCCCATAGAAACAAAATGTTTATCTACTATGGCCCCACACTTTGACGGGGGAAGTTTCAGACTGGGTTAAATTTTGTTTGGGTTTTTAGTTTTATGTATTAGTTTTTTCTCTAATTTTGTTCAAAATAAATCTTGCTGCTTTCCCTTTTGGTAAGGAGGTTATAAGGCCAGATTAGATTTGGGTTTAAATGAGAAATTTTTAATTCAGCCCTTGAATTGTTTTAAGCCAATGCAGGGCATTGTCTTGAAGGGGGGGGAAATTTTTCAAATGCGTGAAACCTCCACAAAAGGCATTAAACGCTTTGAGGGAAAAGGGGGGTTGTACATATATACAAATAAGGGAATAGAACCATTAACAATATGCCACCCATCGCACACTCGAACTGTGCAAGGAGGACAAGCCAAGTAACAGATGGCACCAAGGGATAAGGATTCGGGGCCTCCCACAGCGAAAGGGGAAAAGGGCATAACCCTAGGGCCCGGGGCAAAACCCAATGAGTGCTAAATACTCAGTCAGCTGGGTTTTTTTTTTAACATCAGTGAAAGCAGGATCTTTTACTCTTTTGGATTATTGCCGGGGTCACTGGGGTTGGTTTTATTGCACTGGTTTTAACGCGCGTGGTTTTTTTTTATCGTCCCTCTTTAAAAAATTCTGTTTTAAAGTGGCCTCCGAAATCGGGGGGAATTTTCGATTCCATCGGGGCCAAGTGTTTGTTTGTAATCTCGGGTGGGGATTGGAAATAAAGGTGGGAAATTACAAGGAGAATTCACAGCACTTGTGAACGGGGGGGTTTGAGAAGCAGCATGGCAAAGGAAAGGCCCGAAGGGGAATCCTTTGTTTCCATTCCAATTTTAAAGTAGGGAAACAACGAAAAAAGGGAAAAACACCGGGAGAGAAAAGAGAAGGGCAAGGGGAAAAGGGAAGAAAAGGGAAAAAGGGGGGGCGGGACAGAAAACGGTCAGAGAAACGGGGGCGGGGAATAGAAAGACAGAAAAAAAAGTTTTTGGGGAAAAAGACAACTGGAAGAGAAGAAACAATTTGAAGCCCAAAGGGGTGGGAAGACAAAAACGAATTTTGGGAACCCAAGTGGGTGAAAAGACGAAAAGAAGATTCAACGTCAGATCCCAGAGACGACCACAAAACCCCCAGTCCTAAAACCTGGACCAGTAAACCAAAGGGGCCTCACCACAAAGTCTAAAGAACGTGAAGAACTTTTCAAGAACGTGGGTGGTGTGAAAGCGTGGTTTTTTTGTAAAACCTGGCCAGGTAAGAACATTTTATTAAAACCCTTTGGGAAAAAAATTTTTATGTGTTGTTTTTTTGTTCATTTTGTGAAATTTTGGATTTTTCATGTTTGATTATAATAGCATGAAATTGTATTTCTTGTCCATCGGTGAAGGAAAACGAATGGGGACACCCATTCCCAGGAAGGGTGAATTTTTTGGTGGGCCTGGTGCATATCGTTACAAGTGCAAAGATAACCGGGGTGTTTAAAACCCACAAATAATACATCACTTAGTGCATTTAAGAAATCCCACCACGTTTTTTCCCCCGTCCTGGACGGGGATACACAAAACTTTTTCTAAAGGTTTTTTTTTTCCTGTGTATTTTTTTTTTTTTTTTTTCCCCAACTGACCTTTAGTTATTTTTTTTGTGTTTTGGGAAATCGTGTCACGGCGTGTTGTCAGTTTCAAACTGAGCAAGTACTCAAATTCACCCCGCGCGCGCGCACATTCCCTGAACATGAAATCATGCGCGCACACGTCGGGGAAAGCTCAGGGATAAGAAAAAAAAACCCCCCCCCCCCCCAGGGGGTTTTTTTTTTTTTTTTGTTGGTGTTTTTTTTGTTTTGTTTTTTTTTTTTCCCCGGGTTTATGTTACCGTTTCAAATTTTAGTTGCAACAAATTCGTGTCTCCTGGTTTTGAGTCCCGTGGATTTTTTCATTTACCTAATTTTTTTTTTTTTCACTTCCCCTTCTCCTCCTCTTCTCTCTCTCTTCCTCTCTCTCTCTCTCTCTCTTTTTCCCTCCCCTCTCTCTGACCCCCTCTGTGTCTCCTTTCTCTCTTTTCCCACTCCTTTCCCGTGTCCGTACACACGCGGGCACATTTCACATACGCACACACCAAAACTTTGCTCTTTCTTACAAATTTGTGTGAACAATGCTAATTTGTTGTTGAGACGGATAGCAACAAAGACATCTTTTTTTTTGATGTGGAAATTTCATTGGTTGAGGGGGTACACACAAACTGGGATACACTAAACGTTTTTCTCGAGTTTCTCTTGGGATTTTTCAACGGCCTTACAGTTATGTTGTTGGTTGCGGAAGGGTGTACACCATTCCGGTGTGTTGTCATTTAAATTGACGAGGTTTCAAAAAAATTAACCCCGCGCGCGCGCGCGCGCGTGCGCACTCACACTCTCTCACTAAGATTTTGCCGCACAATCAAATCCTTCAGGGTTAAGAAAAAACAAGAAAACATCCCCCTCCCCCTTTCCCCCCCCCATTTTTTTTTTTTTTTTTTTTTTGGTTATGTGGGACGCATTTCATGTGGGAAAACACCAAAGATGTCTTCTTGTGTGGGTTTTTGGGGAGGGGGGGGGGGAGTTCCGCCGGTGTGCGGCGTGCGCGCGTGCGTGCGTGCGGCGTGCGTGCTGCGTGGTGTGTTCAGTACTTTTTACGTCCATCACGCCCTTTTTTCGCCTCCCCCCCCCCCGCCTCTTTCTTTTCCCTTTTTTTTTCTTTTTTTTCTTCTTTACTTCTTCTTTTTGGCTATATTACGCTGCGGTTTTTATTTTTATCGATATTGGGGGTTTATTCCCTTAAGCTGCGAATTCCCAATCCGATGCTCAAGTATTTTTTTCATGTTCGAGCCATGTTCCTCTCTCCTCC
>JAMYXO010008694.1:0-10560 GCA_033310375.1 Conus canariensis
TTCGTTCTTTGGTTTAGGGAAACATGTCTTTCCAGCCTCTCCAGAAATGACTTCTCGTCTTCTCGGGATAAAAAATCACTGTGTGCACCATGAAGGCCTTGAAGGGGGGCATTTTGTATCCACGCCAAGGCTGTTTGTCTCGCTTGTTTTTCCCTGCTTTTCAAGATAGTTCCCATTGCCACACAACAGTATTGGGGAAATTGCACGGGCCCATTGCAATACCACTTCCAAGTTGATCCGTTGTTGTGTACCCTTTGGGAGAGAACCCCCTTGAGAACCATTGAGTACTTCTTGGCATGTCGGGGATGTTCTTTGGCACAGGTACATCTAAAGACCCCAATTTAAATCACTCATGGGGGGCACAGATCCATATGCGTTTGCCAATCAACCCACACACTCCAGGTCTCTCTTTTCTGTTTTTCTTTTTGGGATTGCGTCCCAGATCATTGTGGCGTGTTCAAACACGCCCGCCACCCCGGGATGCCACCTTTTGGCTGACACATCCAAGTACTTGTTTTCCATAGGTACTTGGTCGCCTTTGGTTTTGGGCCATGACAGAGAAGAAAATTTTCCCTTCGACGTTCAGTTTTTAAATTTTGGGCCTGAACGGCTAATGTCACTTGATTTTTTGCTTTTGGGGAGAACACCATTCCGTCATCCCTGGCCGGGGATCTTCGGGTTTTTCTCCAAGCCGATCGCAGCGGGCCTGGGGACCACTCCAGCCCCTTTGGGGGACATTTTTTTAAAGCTGGAAGGTATTCCTTTTTGGGCCCTGGTGGTGTTTTGGGCTCTGGCTTTTGTCAAACCCCTTCTTGTTTTCCCGCCAACGTTGGAGGCTTCCCATTGAACTTTTTCCCGGGGTTTTGGGGCCCACCAGACCTTTAATGTCGAGGGTGCTTTGCCTTGGGGCGATAGTTTTTTCCCAGTGGCCAAGAACCCCTTTGTCCCCACTTAGGGCCCAGTTTTGGCTGCTCAAACAGTGTTCTGGCAAACTGGAAGGGGCCTGAAGAAGCCTCTTGGTTTTCTTCTTTTTGCTTTCCTCTTCCTCGCAGATTCCCCTTTGCGAGGGCACTGTGTTTTTTTTTTTCAGGTCTTTCCACAGTTTTTCCAAGCGTTGTTTTTAGCTGGCATGCGGTCTTTATTTTATCTTGATTTTTTTTTTGGACCCTGATCTTGCCACTTTTCTTGGCGGGCTGGATATCTTTGGAGGGGTTTTCTCTTTGGGGTAGTTTTGCTCCATAGGCGTTCTACATTGCATACACAAACCCCATATGTGGCTAGTTTTGTTCCAGGGTGCCCTTTTTCCCCACATGCATCGATCTGGATGATTTTGCATCCCCTTTTTCCCCCCTTCAGTTTCGTTTGTCGGGGCAGGTTGAGTTTTTTGGCGCCCGGATCGAGGGGCCCGTGCAAATTCCTCATCCGAACCCAAAAGCGTGGATGTCCTTGGGGACTGTGGTTTAAAAACCCGGCCTTGGTCTTCCGACGTCTTATTCTGATGCAGTGCGCTGCTGCTCATTCAGAGGTCTTCACCAAACCCATCTTTGTTTGTGATCTTCATGCCCGGGGTGGTACGAAACGCTTTCCCAACACAGGATTTTCCCAAATTTGGGTCCATGTTCAAGTCCTTTTTGGGATTTGCAGCTGATTTGGTTGAGCCCCGATTGGTTCACATTCTCCTCCCCTTTTCGGTGAATTTCCTGGGAGATCTTTTCCTTTTATTTTTAGTACCAAATATTTTGGCAAAGTGGGGGGCCAGCCCACAGAGCCCCTTTGGGTTTGGTCTTTCCCATGTCCCCGGTCTTTTCCCGGCGTCCCCCGGCCATTCCCGAAGTCAATGGTTTACCCATGCACTAAAAAAAAAACTCGTGGAGAGGGGCAGCAAGAGTCCCCCAGAAGAGAAGGGCCCCCTTTTCAAGCAAGTGTTTCGGCCCTTATCTCCTTTACACTCTAGGGGGGTTGGGCCACACCCGGTTCTGGCTCCGGGTTCCCCTGCTTTCCCCTTTTTTTTTTCCCCTCTTGGGAAGGGCCCTGGCTGGGAATTTAACCCATGACCCCGGACATGTCTTTTCCACTTAATGACTCGCGCTTTAACCACTGGCCACGGGACACCCATATTTGAGGGAAATTAACCTTAGAAGTTTTACTTTTGTTCCTCCTTGACCAGATCCAGCTTGAACACCTTCCCCCCTTCTGCCCTTTTTTTCGGGCTCTGGTTTTTTCCTTCCCTCAACTAGGGCTGTTTCATGAGGCTGTATGCAGACGTTTCCCACAAACCCCCTACTCCAAATTTTTTCAGTGAGGACTTTGACCTGATAGCCTTCTCTCCTCAGGCTGTTTTTTTTTTCCAGATCACATACTTTTTCAGTCCCCCTTTTAGAATTTTTGCTGCCTCCATTTGTTTCATATGGCACCGTGAGCTCGTTAAAACAACGCGGTTGACTTAGAGTGGACTAATTCGGGTCTATGCCACTCTTGCTGATGATCTCGGGGTGACTCTTCCATTCTGGGAGGTCTGCATGCACTCCCATCATCTGCCCCGTCCAAATTTGCTCATGTTTCGAGGGGGAAAGTTGTTCTTGGCCAGATTTGCTGCCTCCTGCCGGAAGAATTTTGGGGGTGCTTTGGAGTCCTGTTTTTCCCCCCTTTTGTGGTTTGGATTTCCCAGACTATTTTGTACAATTTCTTTGAGCATTTGGTTGTGCTCCTGGTACCTTCCTTGAGCCAGGGCTACTTTACATGAGCTTAGACATGCTCCACTGTTTTTTTTTTCAGGGGCCCAGAGGGGGCATGCAGGATCGCTGTTTTCCCCCACTTCCCCATTTTTTTGCTTTTGAGGGCAGAAGGTCTACAGATCTGAGAATAAGCTGATCCTGAGGGGGGCCATTTGCCAAAATTCTTTCCAGGAGACTTCTTTGGATTTCATTCTCCCACGTTGTCCATTGCCCTTGCGGGCTCGCTGGACTGTTTTTTTTGGATTTTTTTTTTTTGGTCTTTCTTCTTTTCCTTTTTCCCCCTGAATCATCAGGGTCTTTTTGGCTTTTTTTCCTTGGGCCTTTTACCACCATTCATTTTGGGTCCCCCCAGTCCCGTCTTTTGGGTCTTTTGTGTGTTTTTTTTTCTCTGATCTTGAGACTTTTTTGCAGAATCCAAACCCTTTAAATTTTTCCATTTTTTGCCTTTTCTCAGCTGGGGCTTATTGCTTCTACCACCTTGTCCCTGAGTCCTCCAGCATGCTTTAAGTCTGATCTCCCTCTTTGTATTCCCCCGGGGGAGGGGTTTTTTAAGGGGTATTTCAGCTTTGCTTGGCGACATACAGTGCTATGTCACGAAGGGTGGGACACCAACCTTTTCCTTGTGAATTTGGGTTGATTTTGGCTTCCTTGCCCCACTATGCTGGGCAGATGTCGTTTTTCAAAAAGGGGGCCCCATAGCAGCTTTGGTATCAGCTGAACTGCGCCCCGACCTTGTTTTTCCAGGGAGCCCACTCTGGTCAATGGTCCCCCTTTCCCTCCGCCATCCTACTTTTAACGATTTATTACTCTGATCTCAAGGAGTGGTTTTGTGGGTTGGGACAAAAAAAAAAACGGGTGCGTCGACATCGAATGTCCCACTCAGGGGGTTAAAAAAGACAGGGCAAAATGTGCTACACGGGGAGTGTGTATAAAAACAAAAACGGGTGGTCGAAACGAAGTGCCACTCGGGGTTTAAAAAAAAGGGCAAAATGTGCTGAACTGGGGAGTGTTGTATAAAAACAAAAATGGTGCTCGACATGAAGTGCGCCATTTTCAGTTTTTAAAAGGACAGAACAAAATGTGCGACATTGGGAGTGTGATGCGTCTCGATGAAGACAACGATTTATTAAAATAGACCAATGCTCATTACCCTTTTTCTTTGAACTTGTTTACCTTTTTTTAACATAGCAGAAGCCTGCGGCCCTGTTCTAAACTGTAGTGACCTTACGTAATTTTTTCACATGACCCAAAAAAAAAGGATAAAAATTCCCCAAAACGGGGCACAAGACAAAAGTACCGTTGCTTTACAAACTTTAACAACAAGATTTCTGCAAATTATTAAACCAAAATCTCTCTTCATTTTTTCCACATAACTGATCCGATCTTGTTTTGAATTTTGGATAAAAAACATTTACAGAGATAAAATAAACACGCCCCTACAAACTTTTAGAGACGGCATGATCCAAAAACCGGCATGGTACACTAAAGAGTTAAGGGGAGGTTACCTTAGAGATCTGTTAAAAAAACCATGGCATGAAGGAATCTAAAAAACCCGAGAAATCCAAAAATTTCCAGAAACGCAGAGAAAAACACAAAAATTATCAGAACAATACACAAACCAGCCCCCAAATTTTTGGTAGGAGAGTATTAACGAGCTTAAAAAACAATCAACCTTCTTAAAAAATCAACTGTAATTAAAGACATCTCTGTCGAACAGCTAAAGACACATTTTTTGAACTATAGTAATAAAATTGTCACGACAGTTTTTCCCCAAATCAAACGTCTCAAAAAACTGAAACAAATTGCCAAATAAAAACATCAGCCCTGAACTTCATATTCCACCAATAACATTTTTAAAGTTTATCACTACCTAACGCCCTAAACAGTCGGTACCTGCGGGGTAGATGGGCCTAGACGGCAAAATCCTCAAAAAATCAAACTCCGCAAATTACAGAAAAAATTACAACTCCCAATTTATGCATAGACAAAAATCATTTTCCCCGAAGTTTCGGAAAAAAAACAAAAATCCCTTTCCCATCTACAAGGCAGGGGACAAATCAGACCCTGAAACTACAGACCAATCTAAACAAATTTTCCCCTGTTTCCAAACCTTTGAAAAACACTGAACAAACAAAACATTTCCCACCCTTTAAAACATATCATTTTTTTCATCCAAGACAGTCCTGGTTTCGACCAACCATTTTATTTTCCACACACCCTAATCAACTTAGTTATTTACTGGCTAAATGCATTTAAAAAAAATATTGTGGTGCCTTTTACGATTTCAAAAAAAAAGTTTGATGTGATAGACCATAAACCTTCTTTAGAAAAATTTAAAAATTTTATGGCTTTTTCCACAAAAAACTTTCGCTTTTCCAAAACATATCTCCAAAAGGCAACAAATTTGAAAATTAAAACAATTTCTCTTCATTTTAAAAAACTTTCCATGGGGTCCCACAAGGCTCTACCTGGGTCCCTTACTGTTCAAATTTTTCTTAAGACCTACCTCTCCATATCACATCCACAGGAACTCTTTTCTGATAACCAACAAACACAAAATCATTCGATGTTACGTTCTTGACAACTTTAAAAAAAATGGGATGATCTTGACATGGACTGAACTAAATCAATGTCCCTTCACCCTAAAAAAAAACAAATTTCAAGCTTATCAAAACCCAGACAAAAAAGGCAAAACCACCTTTAAATTTCCTCCGCCCTCTTAAAGATGAACCCTGTTAACAGGTAACATACCTCAAAGTCCAGGAAAACAATTGATAAAGTTATTTGGCAAGCTCAATAACCTCACTGTCAAAAAAAAATTTCACAAAATTTTACAACTCTCCAAAAAAACGTTTCCCCTCGCCCTGATTCACGCAAGCTCTTTTTCCAGCTCATATTCAATCCACATAAAACTATGGACACTCAGGGCTCTGCTAGTGCTAACACCCTCAAACCATTATAAGCCTACACAAGGGCCCTCCAAATTTGTCCCCTAAAAAAAACCATAGCTTCTGGATCAGACTATAAAAAATTCAGGTCTCCCCTTTAAGTCTGAAATTAGAATACAACAAAGGGGTCATAAAAGCACAGGATTGTGTCTTGGAAGGCACCCTCCACGTTTGTTCAAGTTTTTAATTAAAACCTCAAGGACTTACCCAAACTTCATGTCCCGTTCCGAACTGATTATTCAAACCATTTAACAATAAGGTTCCGCAATGGGAAATCGCTCCCTGAATCAACCAACAACACCAATGCATTCAAACCCTTTAAACACCATTATTTTAACCAACTTATGTGCCAGTATTTTCTTTCACCCCCATAAATCCACCACCAGCCACCCACCCTCTTTGCCTTACTATAAACCTGTCTAATTTGAAAGGTTTTGTATTTGAAATGCACGTTATTGTGTTTAGTAAGTATGTCTTATGGAGTTGTGTGGTGTAGAGTGTGCGTGCGTATGTGTGCGTGTGTTGTGTGTGTGTGGTGTGTTGGGTTTTGTGTGTGTGTGTGTGGTGGGTGTGTGTGTGTGTGTGTGTGTGAACCGAAGAAGATCTTGGTGGTTTTTCTTGTTTTTTTTGTTTCTTGTGGCAAATGCCGGTCCCCTCTAAAAATTTTGGGGACCACCTGGTTTGTGGGGTGGGGTCTGTGGGAGGCGGTGTTTTGGTTTTCGTTGCGGTTTCTTTTTGGGTTTTTCTTTGTGTCTTGTGCGGGCGGTTTTTCGCCTTGTTCCCCGGGGCCCTTTGGGGGGTGGTGGGCGGGGCGTTGGGTGTGGTCCCTTTCTGGATGTTGAACGGGCCCGGGGGTGTTCCCTTGGGATTGCGGGGGGGCTCGGGGGTCGGTTTGTGTGCCCCTGTTCCCGTATCGCCCCTGGATTGGCCGGGTCGTCGGCGTTTTTCTTCTCGAGTGGCCGGACGGGTTTTTTTGCTTGGCAACACCGTCCGTCCGGGATGGAAGGGAATCGGCCCATCCCCTTCTGGTTGGGGTTGGGGGGCGGGCCGTTCCCGTCCTCCGCTGACTGCGTGCTGCGGGTGGGTCTTGCGGGTTTTCCCTACCCCCCCAATCCAAATTTTCCAATCCCTTTTTTTTGTAAAACCCCCACCCACAAACCTTTTAAAACAGCAAAATTTTGGGGTTTTGGGCGGTTTTTTTTCGACCGGTTTTGTGACCTGGTAAAACCGCCGTGTGGCCCCCCTGCCCTCACCCTTTTTCCCTCCGTGATGGGGGCTTCGCTCCTCCGCGACTGCTTTTCCTTGTAAGCCCGGGCAAAAATCGAAAACCACGGGCAGTTCAATCCTTCTTCCGTTTTAGACGTCTTTTTTGTTTCCCCTCGTCTCACAGTCTTGCGTCATTATCACAGCGAAAAGTTGCGTGGCTGGCGTGGCTTCTTTTTTCTTGAATGCTGGATTCTCCCCTACACAAGTCATGTGGGGGTTTAATTCCCCACCTTTCTATCTTTTTAAAAATCCAAATTGTGTCATCCCTTAATACCAAAACAGATTTCATTGATACTCACAACCCTGTTAATTTGACTTGTACTTTTTAGTAGGTAGATACAGGACAGCGCTGCACAACAATTTTCCCTAATTGAAAATGTTTTCATCTAAATAGTATTTACTTTAAAAGTCGACAGCTGGGGGGGATTTTTAAAAGACCTCTCTTTGTTTTTTAAAAAAAAAAAACCAAAAACAACTGTTATATATAAATATATATAATAATTTTATCCGACCAAAAACCTGTAGCTGTTTTTTAAATTTTTCTGTCAAAAACCCATCCAAATTTTGTCTGTCATAATTGTGATGGGTTCCCCCTTTTCTATCACTGTAGTGTTTGGTGTTGGACCTTCTTTTTGTTTGTTGCTGTTTTCTTAATTTTGTTGTTGTTAAAGTTTTTTGTTGTTGTTGGTGGGGGGGGGTGGTGGTGTGTGTGTGTTTTTGGTGTGTGGTGTGTGTGTTGTGGTGTGTGTGGGTTTTGGGGTTTTTCTAAATCAGTCACCTAAAGTAACTCCCTCCCCAAACTCACCCCTCTTCTTTCCCACTCACCCCTACCCCTTTCCCCCCCAAAATCCTTTCCCCCCATCCCCCTGTTTCTATTTTTTTTTTCCCCACAAAAAAGAAAAAAAAAAAGGGTCCTGCATGGCGTCTCCAAGCCAGTGCAGTTATTAAATAAAAGGAATTTGGGTTTTTGAATGACTCAAAAATTTCACAACTTTAAAAGAATCTTTGTTGAAAAAAATCTTTTCCCAAACATGGCAAAAAAAATCTTATTAATAGAATAAAATCTAAGCTTTGGGGAGGGAAAAAAAAAAAAAAAAAAATTTTCCTGAAGAAGAATGTGCTGTTGTACCCCTTTAAAAAAAGCAAAAATCCCAAAAACTTTCTCTGTTTTATCGCCAGATGTATCATGCCAAATTCGTCCACTAACATCCCCATCCCAGCAATGTTTATGTGAACACACTTCCACAAACCCAACTTTTTTCCAAAAAAATCATTTTTTTTTTTCACTTTCCAGTTTTCTGGAAGATACGAAGAAAAAAGGACTGCCACACTGAGTGGTCTGGGCATTTTGAGCAAAAAGCTTTGGGTCAACTCCATTGGACCCATAGCCCGGGCAGAAAAAGCTCTCCTCAGGCAGGGGTTTTCGGTTTTTACTTTCCGCCCCATCAACAAAATCGACTACAAAAAACAACCCCAAATTTTTCAGGAAATTTTAAATAAAATGTTCTGTACCGAGGTTTTTTCCCCCGAAGGGGTGGGGAAAGCCCAATTTTCTTGCATATCTTTCTGCTTAAAAAAAGAACGATCATTTTTTTTCTTTTTTAAAAGACTTCCCCAAAAAAATGGAAGTGAATCAAGAGCCATAAAAATCACTTTCTTTCATCAACACTCCAAAAAGAAATATGTATTGGGTTCCCGTGTTTTCTCTTTATCCTTTTTTACCACCTGTTCTATCTTTTACTAGGTCAACCGACGGGCACCAAAAAAGCCTGCGTTCCAAAGCCGACTTGGGAAGTTTTGGGGTCAAAGACCATGTCTTGGAATCTGTACCAGGCCAAAATTTGAAAAAACTTTTCTGGAATCCATTCAGCCTCTTACCTTGGATGCCCGGGAATTAAATTACGTGTTTTGGCCGTAGCAAAGTTTCCCAACCACATGCCATTTTCTGAGGGCTCTCAGACAATCACTTTTTAAAAAAAAAGGCAAAGGAGAGGTAAAGGTCAGGAATTTAAAAAAACCCCCCGGGGTCCCGGGAAACGATAATTCAATTAAAGCAATCCCCAATCAACTTTTCCCTTTTTCTGAGTCAAGGAAGATGAAGGCTAATCAACAAAACCCCTGCCCACTTCTTTTGATTCAAAAGCCCCCCCCTCAAATCTGGGGCACACGTTTTTTTAAAAAAACCATACTAATATTTAAAAATCAAACTGTATTCGTCAAAACAGACAATATAGGACAACATCAAAAATTTCGAAAACACTTTTGCCAACTTTCCTTAAGAAAATCGACTCTTCAATTCGTTCAAAAAAAAAATCTGTAAATTTTATCTTGAAAAGATTTTTAAAGACTTGAAAAAATCTCAGTGAAATTCTGACCACCAACAAAAAATTCGATGCATACTTCGTCTATCATTGAATTGAAAACAATTCTGTCCAATGCCGTTCTGAAAATCCAAAGAACGTACAAAGAGAATTTTGTCAAACGTTATCCCTTTTTTTTGGGGTTTTGTTTGGTATTCTCAGTTATAGTCCTTTTCCTACGAATAACATGATTGTATGGGCCCTTAACAATCAAACCTACTGGTATTTTTTCGTTTTTTTACAATTTAATTGTAGAAGTAAGTGCAAAATTTTTTTTTATATTTGGAAAAAAAATTTTTGGGGGAAGCGTTCTTTTTGACGTAGTTGTGCTTCAGTCATTTTAAAACCACAAAAAAAAGACTTTCCCAAGTTAAAAAAAAAGGATTCTTCTACCCCCCACCGTTATAGATGGGTAAAAGCCAAAAGTTAAAATAAATTTTCTAATTTAAAATTAGTTTCAATTTTTTTATGTACAACCATGCAAAACCCGTGTTCTTTAATGATTAAAAAAGTTTTTTTTTTCTTTGTATAGAAATTAAGGGATGGTAAAATTTAAACATTTTGAACTGTTATTACCGGAGGAGTGTCTAAAGGTGAAGCGACGGATAATTGGTTTAGACTGCTCTAAACAATGGGTTTTTCTTGGGGATTTTAATTCCCCCCACGCTTTGTGGTCCAAAATCCCCAAAAATATTGTTAACAACAACGAATACCTTTCCCGTACAATAATCAACGCCAACTTAACCATTTTTTAAAGACGGCTCTATAACAAGAATTGCTGATTTTGATCAGACAGCGTTGCTCATCGATGATTTGTCTTTTTTGTTTCCCCAGCTAAACCCTTGGACTTGGGAGGTCATCAAAAAACCGTTAGGCAGTGATCAAACTCCCTATTGAAATCCAACTTTTTTAGTGAGCCCAAAAAAAAAAATCTACAATTTTTGAATGCACTAAATAAAATGAAGATAAAAAGGGTAATTGGGCGCTTTTCAATCACATTTTTGACAGGGCAGGTTGTCCTTTTCTAAATTTCAAAAAACCAGTAAAAAAAATTAAAAATTTTTAAAGAATTAAAAAAAATTTTTAAAAGGTGAAAAAATTTGAAAAAAAAAAGCCAAAATTTAAAAAAATCTAAAAAACGCAAACCTTTGGAAATTTTTTCTTGAAGTTTCCCTGGGGCAAAACAAATTAAAAGTATAAAACCTCATAATAAAAGTTTAAAAAAGGGGAAACGTAAAGTAAAAAAAAGCC
>JAMYXO010008695.1:0-10560 GCA_033310375.1 Conus canariensis
TGTGTGTGTGTGTGTGTGTGTGTGTGTGTGTGTGTGTGAGTGTGTGTCTGTGTCTGTGGGTGCATGCATGTGTGTGTGAGAGAGCAAGAGAGAAGACTGATGCAAACAAATAAACCAACATCGAAGCTCACTGACAAGTTATACAGCAGTGTGGAGCAGTGGAGTTTTCTTCTCACAGCTCTGTTGTTGCTAATCCTGCCTCCCAACACTGGTGAATGCTCCTCCCCTCCCTTCCCCCTTATCACAGGGAGGGGGAGGCTTGGACTGCAGGAACAGCTCACATGCCTTGTGTGCATGTGTCACTTTTCTGTTGCATAATACTCAGATGCAGAAGTGTTGCATACTTACCAAAGTACTAAAGCTGACCAATGGTTTAGCACATATACGCATTCATGCACACATGTGCATATATACACACACACGCATCAAAGGAAAACCATACACACACACACATACGCAGAAGAGGAGGAATGACTGATCCATTTTTTTTTTTTTTGAAGGCAGAAACAACATGACAGTAAACCTAACACTTTCTCCCTACTCCTTCACTCTTTTCCCCCCAAATCAGTTCACCATCCCCTTCCCCTTACCTACCCTCTCCCAAACCCCCTTCCTCCTCTACCACTGGAGCAGTCAGGTTTCACTGCATGAACTACTAATAGAGAGAGAGAGGACAAGGCAGGAAGGGGGCTGGCTGTCCTACAGGCCAGTCAGTGGGCAGCCTGTACTATATAAACCTGTGACACACTCTCCTCCCATCCCCTCTTCCTTCCTCCACCCAAAGAGGGAGGGGGGGGGGGGTGAGAAAGAGAGAGAGAGCAAAAGAGAGCCTGGAGAGCTGTCCTATTCCTTCCACTCATTAACTCATTCCCCCAATCCCCCCCCCCCCCACCTCATCCTCCCCTCAATCTCCCTTCATAAACATGATGTGGCGCAATTGAGCAATAAATGGGAAGAGGCTGGAGTGCATGGGATTGGAGGGGACTGGATGGCTATACTATGTGCTGGCACATACTTGGCTGATTCAGTGAATGGGCAAGTATTAAGTCCATTCCTGTCAAGAGAATCATTCAAAGTCAGGGAGACTGGCGGGGATTCCTCGCCATTTCTACCAAAATTAATCATCAATTTACTGTCCAATTCTGTTGATTAGCTTTCTGTTAAAACATTTCTCCTTTGTTTAATTAACTGAAAATGAGGGAAGTAGATGTACATAATTAAAGTTTATCCATGACAGTAAACTGAATATCAATAAAAATGAAGAATTAATACACAGTCACACAAAGCAGGTCTCACATACATACATGAACACGTAACTCACATGCCCATGAACACATACAAAATCATGAACACATCAGTCAAACAACAATGGACATACAGATGCACTTGCAGTCTACCTGAACAGTAGCTTTTGGTAGCCAGGCAAACGGAATGAACACCTTCTCCTTAACAGTGAGGTTGGTACCAAAGACAGCCAGGAAGGCCACACAGGAACGCACCAACAACCCAATCCCTAGCACAGCTATTCCCAGTCCTGCCCACACAAAACCCTATTCTTATACACCATTTGCTGGAAATAAACAGAGCAAAAAGATAATCATGGTGAAGAAAAGGAAGAAAGAGAAGTAAAACTGTATTACTTACTGCTGAAATAATACTGAACTCTGCACATGATTTTACAGTGACAATTTATGGAAGCCACTAAAAATATCGCATAACAGCAGTTCACTTAATACCAGTCATGCTTAAGAGTGAGATTTTATACCTCAGTCCAAGACTGAGATTTCATATCTGAGTTCAAAATGGATTCTGCATATCCACATACTAAAAACAGAAGAGTGAAAAATTTTCCGAGAATCAGATTAATTTCACACAAATTCTCCCATTTCCATCAAGCGGGCAGGTTGGACCATCAGGTCAAGAATCTCCCGATCGACACTGCATTTAGGCCTGACTGAAATCAAGATACAATACAAAATATAAGGAATCATGAACACTTGTGACGGAATCTCATATGAAAATGGATCTTCAGAATTCATTACAGTTTGTCTGGACAAGGTGAATGAGCAAAAACTCCCACACTTTTCATACATGCCATTAAAAAGTCAACAGACACAAGTTCTGCCTGATGAATGCCTTCCCAATAAATACACCCAAGTAAAGATCACCTCCCTTTAATGACCTTTTAACTGTCTCTATTGGTCTATAGTAGTCTGCCTCTTAACAAAGACTCTCAAAACCTCATTTCTAAGGATTTCTGAAGGTGTTTGTTCAGAAGTTCTACTCTATCAGGTTGATTCAAATGTAACATTTGCTGCTGGCTTACCTACAGTGTCGGCTTTCAGCTTATTGATTTCCACAGCAGCAGCAATCAGACCAAACAACAGAGGCTGGAAGATCATCCACAGTGCTCCCATCACATCTTCCACAGGATTCTGTCCACATAATGTCAACTTTTTTCATTACTGTCAGTTAAAAGGATAAAAGAGATGTAGTGAGCTACATGACTGACTCGTGTTAATAGAAAATGCAGTATGGCTGCCATTAAAATGGCATTTTCATGGTATCCCATCTGACTAAAAAGATAAAATACTTTCTTCTGTATTAATCTATAGGCACAATATCTGTAAACCTACACAGCAGAGCTTTTCAAGGACAACTACACAGTCGGTAACAACATGAGCCTCACATTTTCTCCTTCTTTCGACTCCTTTCGCCATCGCAGTGCTGCCACAAAGGCCAAGGTCAGAGCTGCCAGTGGCCCTGTCCCAGACCACTCCACTTTGCTGCTGCCAAAAATAGCCAGCAGTGACAACCCCACAACCATGACTGACCGGAAGAAAACCAGATGTTTCTGTAAACATGGAAGGAATCAGACATTGCTATCAGACATCAGCTATTGAATTGTCTTTCTGAATAATGCACGCTGGATTTAGTGGAATTCAACATCAACAAGTCATTTTGTTATTGCTTTTTGCTAGCTCAGTGGTGTGTGTGCATGTGCAAACGAGTGAGAGTGCTTATGTCCATGCCAGTGTCATCAAGTCCAGTGTGTGTGTGTGTGTGTGTGTGTGTGTGTGTGTGTGTGTGTGTGTGTGTGTGTGTGAGTGTTTGTGTGTAAAGAAGTGTCTGTGTGTAACCATGTGTGTGCATGACATATGGTCAGTGACACACTTTCAGCTTCCTTTGAAGATACTTTGACTCCAAACCAGGATAAGCATATACTGAATAAACTGTTGAATTCTTTAGCTGATATATGAAATTTTGAAAGCTACTTTCTTAACATCAGTTTTAAGATTACAACAAATATTAATGAACCTTTACATGAAAATCTTAGAATTCATCTTATTGTGTTTTGCATGAACAGTATACCACCCCAACTGATTTACATCACATTACATATACAGACAAAACACGTGTTAGTGTGAACAAAAATAAACTATCCCCTCCACACATACATAAACAAAGGCAAATGGTCATATTCATGCAAACATACACATATGCAAACACACTCACACACGTACATATTCACACAAAACAACTTTAATGCAATCATACACTTACGTACACATACTTACACATGCACATACTCACACAAAACAACCAGACAACAAACTCACACTGTTCTTCTGTGGCACATACCACAAGATGATCCCCATGACAATTCCAATCAGAATGCCAACAACAGCTTCTATAGGACCCTTCAGCAAGTTCCATGCTAAATCACCTGAAATGGGAAAGCAAATATACACACAAATGCAAAACACATGCTTAAGGCAAAGTATCATATGAAAGCCTTCAAACGCAGTTCGCCCAAAGTGAATTTTATCCATACACAATACTCAATCACTGGAGTCTGGAAGCTTCTTAGGCTGACTGGTCACTTACTTGCTGCCCAGTCAGGAGCATACACTGGTTCTCTTTTCCTAAGCCTCTAGAAAGAGTGAAAGTACGACAGTCATACTTCAAATAATAGAAGAATCCCAACGGCGGGAAGGGAATGCAAGCACATTTCCATCCCTTTTGCTCTTGATGAGCCAGCCAGATGATGCACTGTCAACTTGCTTGGGTGCAGTGTAAGACAACGATAACACCACAGGGGACTGTAGTCATTGGCTGTCACCGATCGGCGGAGATAAGAGATAAGATAATGTTGCTTATAGCCCAGCCGACCGCAAGGGGCCACATACCGATCGGCGGTACTAAATCAGTATGTCCATGTGTTTAAGAGTAGTGGTGGTTCAAGATAGAGAGCGTGTGCGCGTATGCGTGCGAGTGTGTGTGTGTGTGTGTGTGTGTGTGTGTGTGTGTGTGTGTGTGCGCGCGCGCGCGCTCGCGCGTATGTGAGGTTGGGGTTTAGTTAGCTAGAGTTAGGTTAAGTTCCTCAGGGTTAGGTAGAAAGATTAGGCTAGGTAGGAGGCTGGGAAAATAGGACATACAGTATTCTTTCATTCCAGTCTTCACTTATTGAAGGAATGGAATGGAAGCGGGAAGTTGGTTTCGTTCCCGATTGTTACCCTTTTATTACTTTGGTTCTATACCAGAGAAGGCGGGGCAGGATATCGGCTGTTGTTGTGTTGTCAAGTCTGTGAGTTGTTGTGGTAAATTGTCGTGTTGTTGCACGAGCAACAACTAGTCCGTTGGTCAGGCGTGTCAGCTCTGCGGAGGGATACACTGCTCTGACCAATCGTTGTTTTGTGTGGTGAGTAGAGTTCGCTTGATTCTGACCAGGGCGGAATGCGTTGGGGTAGCTTCACTTCGGTCCCTGGTGTTCGTCGGAGTGGACGTACGCCTTGTAGGTGCGGCGGCAGCGCCGTTAGTTTTTGAAGCGTGACTTCGAGTCATAGTTAGGGCCAGGTCCTCGTCGGGTTTGGGTGCCCTTGGCCTGTGCTGAGTCGGTGTCGTCCTTGTTGGCAGCCACTTCAGCCAGTTGCAGAACTGGTGTGGTTGAACGTCTGTCTGTCCAGTTGTGTCAGCAGGTATCCTGCTCCGTCCTGAGGCTGGGGCCAGATCACCGCAGTCTACTGCCGCGTGCCGGCAGGTGAGCGGCGCTTTCCAGTGCCTGTTGTTTTCCCGGGAGAGGGAGACCACCTAGGCCGTCTGCCTTCTGTGGGGCAGCTCTCCTCCAGCTACCGGTGCTCTTCCGGGAGTTCTCCGGCACTGGTTCCTCTTCCCTGTTCAGGCGTCCTGTGAGAGGGCGCTGCACCAGGCCTTTTTCACCCTCAGTGTCCGACGGGGCCTTCAGAGGAGGCGTCCTTCGAGCCCCAGACTTGTCGAGAGGGTGTCTGGTGTGTGTGTGCGTTGGGGGTCGTGCCCATCGGGGGAGGAGTCAGACTGCGGGAAGCCACGGTCAGCGCCGGGGTGCAGAGTCTTCGGGGAGGGTGTCGGGCCGAGGAGGAGCCACGGACAGCGCCGGGATGCAGAGTCTTCCGGGGAGGTGTCAGCCTGTGAGGGGCCCCGTACAGCGCCGAGGACTGGAGTTTTCCGGGCCGGGATGGGTTGTCCCATGTTTGTGGTAGAAGGGGTGTAGCGTTAGGCAGTAGGGTTAGGGGTGTTAGCTACTGCCTCCTTTTAGGACGTAGTGGCCGGCAGTGCAGGGTACTTGTCGTTGCCTCCCTTAGGGACGCAGCGACCAGTTTGGTAGTGGTCCCGGGTTAAAAGAGAAGGGTGAGTCCTGGGGAGAGGTGTGGGTGGTAGCAGTCGTTAAGAGATTAGAGTCCCTTTGGTAAATCCTTGTCCCTAGTAGTTAGTCACCACGTGTGCGGGCTATCACTGTGTCCCCAGGTCAGTGATATACTGTAACTGGTGTTTTAGGTTAGGTTAGGGTCTTCCAGGTCATTATAGTAGAGTAGGGTGAGTCAGCGGGAATTGGGATACTTGTGTGCAGTTGTGGATGTGCGTGAGTGGTGGCGCCATGGAGTGTGTGTGAAATAAAGAAGCGTGCGTGATTGTAAAACTGTGTTAGTGTGCTGTGTTATCTGACCTAGTGTGTGATAGGCATGGGTAAGGGTGGTAGGGCCGTCCGGCTTAGCGACCGTGACACTTTGGTGGAGATGCGGGGTAACATAAGGGGTTCTGGGTAGGTGATAGGTAGCTAGGAGGGAGGTAAGGGGGGTGTTGTGTCCGGTGTGTACGTTGTGTGAAATGTAAGTGGGTGGTTGGTGGGAGCATACCAGTACCCTGGGAGGTGGTACGTAGTGTCCCTGTTCACTTCAGGCAGGTTTCCATTGGCATTGGGCAGGGCACTTGTGTTGGTGTGAATGGGTTGGCGCTACCGAGTGAGTGAGGTATGAATGGTCAATAAACTTTGAGTGGTTGTTGGAAGTGTGAGTGATTACACCGTACAGTGTAGGTGAGGTGCCGGAGGGTACCAGGTGTCTTTTGTGTCCCTTGCATATGGTATACCCCAGTGAGTAGGTAGAGTGGTACCCGGCCCGTGACTGTGCACGCTGTGTGCTCGGATATCCTGTGGGGATTAAGGGCAGAGTAAGCCCAGGTGACTGTGCGTGGGAAGCACGAGGGTGCGCAGTGTTGTGGCATAGGGTATGCTGTGAGTGCATATGGACTTGCGGGGTGCAAATGCACTGTGATCGTGTGGGTGCGGCCCACCAGAGACAGTGAGGCCTGTGACTGTGGGTAACTGGTGCGCATGCACAGTGGACGGTGGACACACGGTGTCGCGTGATTCAGTCAGTGACCAGACAGTGCATTGGTAGTATTATATGGGTTGGAGCCCATAGGGGTATATGTATGAGGTACACAAGTGTGGGTGGAGTTGTGCTTGGTGCGTGACTCATTGAGAGTATTGTGTGCTTGTGCCGAGTTGCTTCAGGGGCAAGCGCGTGGTTAGGAACATCTACTTGCGTTCATACTGGATATTGTCCCTTGTTAGCTCTGTGGTGGTAGGGGTTATCCCATGCCTAAACACACCCGAGCCCATCCGCAGTACGACCCCGATAGTGTCATGGATCCACAGGCCCCTGTGGCAGATACCAAACCTAAGGTTAGTGACCAGGATGCGGGGGTGGATCGAGAACAGGGGACGGGGGCTTATGCAAAGTTTGCCAAGTTGGGAGCGGCGATGGGTTTAGCTGGGGGAGACCTCGCCAAGTTCGTCACAGACTCAGTTCGTAATGAGGGTGAGAAGACGGCGAGAGAAGCAGAATTGGAGCTCCGGATGGAGGAGAAAGTGAGGCAGAAGATGAAGGATGAGAGGGAGCTAGAAATGCAGCGGACGCAGATTGAAGAGAAGAAGGCTGCTAGGCAGAGGGAGCTAGAGATGCAGCAGAGGAAGATAGAAGAGGAGAAAGCTGATAGACAGAGGGAGCTAGAAATGAAGCAGAAGAAGATCGAAGAGGAGAAAGTGAGGCAGAAGATGAAGGATGAGAGGGAGCTAGAAATGCAGCGGACGCAGATTGAAGAGAAGAAGGCTGCTAGGCAGAGGGAGCTAGAGATGCAGCAGAGGAAGATAGAAGAGGAGAAAGCTGATAGACAGAGGGAACTAGAGGTGAAGCAGAAGAAGATCGAAGAGGAGAGGGAAAGGTTAAAGCGGAAGGATGAAGACGAGAAAGCAGCAAGACAGATGGAACTGGAACTGCAGAGGAAGAAGATGGAGGAAGAAAGGGCAATAAGGGAAATAGAAGCTCGAGCACGGCAAGCCGAGTTAGATCTCAAGAGACGAAGGGATGAAGCCGAGTTAGAGGCAAGAGAGCGAGAGCTAATCATACAAGAGAGACAGGCCTTAGATGAAGCAGCGCATAGGAAACGCTTGATTGAGGTGGAGGAAACGAAGCATGTCCACCTTGAGCCGTTGGGAGAGAACGACGACGTGGACGCTTTCATCGCCCAATTTGAGCGTGTAGCCCAGATGTGCAAGTGGAGCAAGACCTCATGGCCCACACGTCTGATGTCTCTGCTAAGAGGAAAGGCTAGAGAAGCGGTGATGCGGTTAAGTGCGGATGAGTTAGGTGACTATGATCAGATAAAGGGCGCCCTGTTAAGCCACTTCAGGCTAGATGCTGAGGCCTACCGAGAAAAGTTCAGGAGCATCAAGAAGGACGCTGCTGAGACTTTCGGCCAGATGCTGGGAAGGATGAAGCGGTGGTTTTCCCTCTGGTGTGCGGCAGCGGGCAAGGATGAGAGTGTGGCAGAGGACGTAAAGGATCTGCTGTTCCAGGAACAGTTTTATCAGCTATTGTCTCCAGAGTTCACAACTGAGGTGCGGAAGACATGCCCGAAAACTGTGGAACAACTTGCAACGGAAGCTACTGTTTTGGCAGAGGCCAAAAGACTGGGGAGGAAGGCGAGGCAAGACCGAACAGTTAACCAGCCCAACCTGGGTAATACACGTGAAACAGCAGGGAGCCAGCCCGCAGGGAGGTCCCAACAAAGTGATGGTGCACTACAGCAGCTGAACAGGAGATCAGAAGGGCCTAGATCGACCATAGTTTGTTTCAACTGCAAGAAGCCAGGCCACATCGCTAGGAAATGCCCTGAGCCCCATTCTGTTGGAGCTGTTCATTGTTGTGACCAGCCCCAAGCTCGAGTAGTCCCTACGTTGTGTCACCCATGCGCTGAGCAGCGGTACGAGCCTGCGTGCATCGTAGAAGTTAACGGGTCTCCGGCCAATGGATTACGGGACACTGGTGCCGGACACACTGTAGTGGCTAAGTGGTTAGTACCGGCAGATGCGTACACAGGAGAGACAGTCCCAGTAGTGTTGGCTGAATCCAGATGTAGGTCTGTGTTACCTGTGGCGGTAGTAGAGTTGAAGTCACCATTCATCGCAGGGAAGTTGGAGGTTTTGGTCATGAATAGCCCTGTGCAGGAAGTCCTGATCGGAAACTTCGCAAAGAGAGTAGGAGATCCCGGTTGGACACGTGTGCCTGTATACGCAGACCCGGAGTTGGTAGAGGCAGTGCAGACACGCGCGCTGAGAGCCAGGGAGCAGCAAGAACCTGTACCACTGCCCGTCGAGGAATGCATTCTGAACACCTCTACCCGGCAGTTAATTCAGATGCAGGACCAGGATGAAACTTTGAGGAAGGCTCGGAGTGCGTGTGAAGCAGGGACGCACTTCCACACCAAGTTTGGACGAGCTGAGTACGTGCGGAAGTCTGGTGTACTGGTTAGGCGGTTTGAGGGTCCCAAGGACGTATTGAGTCAGATCTGCGTCCCAGCTGAACTACGGACCACGGTGATGAAGCTAGCCCACGACGTATCCATGTCTGGTCACTTAGGTACCACCCGAACCAAGGAGCGAGTTGGTCGCCATTTTTATTGGCCAGGCATGCATGCTGACATTCGTCGGTACTGCCAGTCATGCTTCCAGTGTCAGCGTACTGTGGACAAGGGAAGAGTGTCAAGAGTTCCCCTTGTAAGGATGCCACTGATGCGCAGGCATATGCAGATACTGAGGGATCTGTGGTTGCAACCAGAAAGGCAAGAGCTCCGCACAACGGCAGAGTACGTTGTTAACTTAAGGAGCAAGGTAGCCGAGACGTGTGAGTTGGCAAAGGAGAACTTGGCAACAGCAGCTTGCAGGTACAAGCGACATTTTGACTGGAGGAAAAAACCCAGGAAGATAGCTGTAGGGTCTAGAGTACTAGTGGGAGGATCACAAGGTAGGCACTGCAGCTGCAGCCATTTCAGTTTACGGTGCAGGCAGTGTCTGGAAAGGACAATGTGGCGGCAGACTTCTTGAGTCGCTTGCCGGAGAGAAAGAGAGAGAGAGAGAACCTTAAGTTCCATTTACCTGGGTCATGAGAGGTTGACATTATTGAAGCTATGCATGTGGTATTATCTTTGGTAGAGAATGGCGTAGCAAGGTGTTACTGAGGCTGTGGTATTTGTAGCACGTGTCGCACAGCGGTCGTGCATAGCCAGAGCAGCGTCAGTTATGAAATTTATATGTAGTGCGTAGTGTAACGGCTGCCTGTAAGTGCCTGCATTAAGGTCATATGTGGCAGCGTTAGTCCAGGTTGATTAGTGTAACCTGTGATTGTTGATGTATTTAAAAGTTGATGCTGTTGGGATGGAAGTTTTGGAGTGCATCAAAAGTAACAGTAGGACAGAGTGAGTGATGGGGAATTGGATTGTTATAGGTAGAGTGTGGCTAAAACGCCGATTGAGTGAGAAGTTGTTGTTGGTTTTAACCTGTAGTTAAAACTTAGGCAGGGGGGTGTGTCACCGATCGGCAGTACTAAATCAGTATGTCCATGTGTTTAAGAGTAGTGGTGGTTCAAGATAGAGAGCGTGTGCGCGTATGCGTGCGAGTGTGTGTGTGTGTGTGTGTGTGTGTGTGTGTGTGTGTGCGCGCATGCGCGCGCTCGCGCGTATGTGAGGTTGGGGTTTAGTTAGCTAGAGTTAGGTTAAGTTCCTCAGGGTTAGGTAGAAAGATTAGGCTAGGTAGGAGGCTGGGAAAATAGGACATACAGTATTCTTTCATTCCAGTCTTCACTTATTGAAGGAATGGAACGGAAGCGGGAAGTTGGTTTCGTTCCCGATTGTTACCCTTTTATTACTTTGGTTCTATACCAGAGAAGGCGGGGCAGGATATCG
>JAMYXO010008696.1:0-10555 GCA_033310375.1 Conus canariensis
GAAAACAATACAAAGACAAAACTTTTTTGTGAAAAAAAATCCAAACGACCCCATCAAATGGATCTTTTATTTTTTACCCCTGATACGTTTAAACGAAAAAGTTTTTAAGTACCATTTACAGTCATTGACATAGCTTCAAGATAAAAAATGCTGAACCATTACACAAAAGAGGCTTCGTTTTGCTGTCCCCTTACAACTATTTTCCCAACGAGGCCCTTAATTTACCCGCATGATTCAATCGATGACGGAAAGAATTTTTAAAAAGGCAATAAATCAATTATTGTTAAAACATAGAGTTACCAAAAAAAGGGGGCATTCCGGGTTCACAGATCACGGGGTTTGGTTGAAAACTTTAACAAACATTTACTAAAAAGGCTTTTCTCCTACCTAAACACAGGACTGATTGACAATTCTCGCAACACAGAATGGGTTAGAAACTGCCCTCATTTTTCGGCAATGAATAATAAGAATTTAAAGGTCTAAAACCATACAAGCAATCAAAAAACAAAAAAAAATGTTGTTAAAAGGGGGAAAGTTCATAAAAGAAAAACTATTCCATTTGGTTTGAAAAAGGACCTTTAATTTACCGGGAGAAGCGGAAGGGGAAAACCCGCATAAAGGAAAACGATCCTTTTTGGAGTGTTGACCAAGAATAAAAAGAATTGAAAAAGAGAATCCGCCTTGTATTATTTAGAAAACGACACAACAAAACGACCAGCCCCTCAAAAAACTTTTGTGAAAGAAGAACGCAAATAATCCCCCACACAGTTCCGCTTAAATTAATTTACGTAAATATATTTGAGTTTAAAATAAGCCAAAAAGAAAAATGGCAAAATGGGGAAAAAAAAGGTTAAATTAATCAAGATTTATTTTGGGACAGTATAAAACATTAAAAGTTTGGGATTCAAACTCGGGGAAAAAAATCCCCCGAAAACGCCTTTTAACCCCCAAATTTTATTTTATTTAGGATAAGAATATTTGAAAAACAAAAAAAATTGCAAAAGCAAATAAATAATTTTTTTCTAAAATTAAAATGATTTTAATTTTAACCGATTTGAAAAAAAATAACCGGAAATGAATTTTCTTTTCCATCCCCCTTTCATAGAAAACCTGGATTAACAAACACAAAAGTTTTGTTTTTTTCTACAATGACTTCTTTTTACAACAGTTTTTTTGACTCATTTAGATTTGTCGTAGTTTTTGTTGTCATTATGAAAATCTTATTGCAAACAATCTTTTTTTTATTGTCATGGGATATCTTTTATGCACAACACTACAAATTCCCTTTGCTTTTTTTAAAATTTTTTTTTTTGCTGAAGACTGTACATTTCGACCAAAAAAAACCAAAAACTCCTTGATCACCCCCCCAAAAAATTCATCCTTCATTTTACCAAAAACCTTCTATTAAAATTGAATCAAAGGGAAAAACTTTAGGAAATCGATGTGTCGTACCAGCCACATGCCCTTTATTTACTTCTAATTCCAGTTTTTTATAGATATCTTCAGTGGGGATGTCGATTAAAAAAAGGAAATCGTATCTGTTACAGAACTCGGGACTCGGATACAAGGGGTTTTAAAAAGTAGTCTAAAGAAATTCTAAAATCAAAAGCTTTGATAATTCTAAAACAGTAAACCAATAAAAACGGGCTTACCAATTTTACTTTTTTTTTTTTCTCATTATGCCAAAAACGATCATAAAATTTTTTGAAGTCCTGATAATTAGGTTTTGAAGTTACTTAAAAATTGCACGTTTTTTCCCCCTGGTGACCAAACAACATCTTTACGCTTGTGCGGGTTTTCCATACTTTCCAAAACAGCTGTTTTCATCAAATTGAAAAAGTCTTTTTCGAACACTGTGGGTTTAGTTCTGAGATCATGTTTTTTCATAGTATGGTTTTAAAGAACTGTTCTTGATCAAAAGCATTATACATGAACAGCTGTCAACTTTAAACCCAAAAGTCTTAAAAAAATTGGAGAAGTCTTTAAGGGCAGACATAATTTTTTTTTTCCCGAAGATTTTGGCACAAGTTTAGGTGGGTTTTGTTTTTGCACTTTTAGACTTTCTGCGCTAAGGATAGTCATTAGGTAATCATGGGGTTCCAGAATATTCTAAATCAAATTCAGAATGAAACCGTTTTCGTCAAACTGAAACCATTTAAAAAATTTTTTTAATTTTTGATCGTGACATTTTAAAAGTTTCGTAAAGGAAGTTTATTGCGCCATTGCCCCCATCCATACAATTGTTTTTTATCTAAATACATGAGATAGTTAGACCTTTTACTTGGGTCATAGTTTCCAAGTATTTGTTGTTTGCTTTTCATAAGGTAAAGCCATACGATTCCCAGAAATCCGTTTTTCAAAACATCTGAAGCATTGGGGGTTAGACAATAAATCAATTTGTACTCCAGTAAATTTTAAAAGCGGCCCCCACTCATCCCGGGGGCAGAAATGTAAGCGCGGATCCAAGCTGTAAGTTTCAGCAGGGTCTTCCTTAATTTTAAAGACGTCCGCCAACAAACAGGGATCCGCCATTAAAAAGGAATCATGATAGTCCCCATCGTTTTTAAAAAACCTAATTTTTTTCCCCGCTTTTTGAGCATGCTGGAAACAGAATCACTGATGTCCTTTTCCTCTGGACAGAAAGAACGCGCCTTTAGCGGGAAAGGGATCTTCGCAAACCTTTTTTCCCAAATGCATGGGACTCATAAGGGGAACCCCTTTCTAACAAGAGTTGGGGGCAAAATATTTCCTTCCGTTTTTTGGGCAGGGGCTTTTAAAGGACTGCAGTGACCTAATGAACCCATCAGGGGTTTTCAAGAGTCGAAAAAAAATTATTTAAAGTGAAACACATGACTTTTCTGATACTGGCAATCTACACCCTAAAACGCTGGTTTCTGCTTGCAAAAAAGTGAAGTCGTAACCCGCAAGTTTGAAAGAATAAGAAGCCCCCGTCTTTTTCAAACTTTAGTTGAAGATTGCAATTTTTATTTGCCTGCCCCTTTTCAAATTCCCCCAATTGATCTGCTCTTACTGTTGGATTTTTTTTCGGGGACCACCCCAAATCCAACTGAGGGGGCTAGTCATACTTTGATCTTTCAGGGGTATTAAGATCGATAGAAAATTATTAGAACAGCTTACGAACTTCTGCATCCCTTTAAAAATTTTTGCGCTTTTGGTCCTCTGTATAATTTCGGCTTTGAATGGCGCCATCCGACCAACAAGATAAGGCAAAGGGAAAAAAATCGGGTGATTATTCATAAACGTTTTTGAATTTTTTGGGTTTGGGCCTTTCCCAAAAGGGAACAAAAGGATTCAAGTCTCGTAAAAAACATAGGGAAACCTTATTTTCCCTTTCCATTCTTAAAACAACTTTACTGCCTTCCCCCGGGCTTTAATTAGTTCTGTATCACAGTCAACTGGGCTAATACAAGTTTTTTAAATTTTTCGCTCGCGCTTGAACGAGGAATTCTTGTTAAACATTTTCTAAAATTTCTTGTTTGCCATTTTTTTTGTAGTATGCACCAAATCTACTTTTTTGGCGTATAAGTGTAGGGGCAACCCTTTTAATTTTTGCATTAGGAGTAAGTCACATGGTTTTTGGTTGGTTCGCCTATTGTTTTGGGCGTTCTTTGACACTCTAATTTGGGCAAAGGTTGGTTTCTTCAGCCATGTGTAACTTAAATTAGGGGGATTTTTTTTCAAACTGATCATTTTTGTCTACACCAAGAAATTTCAAGCCGTTTTAAAGTTAAGATCATTGGCCCACGAAATAGTTAGAAACTCCCTCTGCTTTTTTTTTAAAAAAGTGTAGCCTAGAAAGAAGAACCCCAAAAAAAATTTGTCGTCTGAATTCTTTATTTCAGAACTGCTTTTCTTTGAAAATTGTGGAGGAAAAGTGGAATGAAAGCTTGCCAAAAGGGGGGCCCAAATACTAGCCTGCTTAATCTGATGTCTAGACTTCCCCTCTGACCAACCAGCCCCCCCCCTTTTTTTTTTTAGCTGCTTCAAGGCTTCATTAAACTGAAAGAATTTGATCTGCCCAACCAGGTGTTAAGTCATTAGAGAAAGAAACCCTGCTTTTTATTTTGAGACCCAACTTCAGATTTTTTCGTTATTGTTAATAGTCATTAAAACAACAACCTTACTTTAACTGGGGGTTTATTGTTAGTTTACGGGGAACTTGAGAAAAGCAGTACAACGCTTGCCTGCACGTTTGTTGATCAAAATTTCAAAAACGACCTCATTTAAAGTTTTTGACAAACGCTCTTCCTCAGCATTGCTTCAAACATTCCCTCGAACCTTCAATATCTTATCCAGCTGATTTCTTTCTAACTCAAAATATTTATTTTAAAATTAAAAAAAAAAACTTAATCAAATCAATATCAACGGGCTTTTGGGCTTGGGCTCAAAACTAAAGTATAAACGCCCTTTGGGGGTTTTTAATGGACGTTTAGAAAAAGAGTTTTTAAAGTTTCGTTTACCCTTTTTTAAACATCCTTTTTATCTGGTCGTGTCTGGTTTTGAAAAAAAGTTCCCTTGCCTTTTTGAAGATCAAACTTTTGTTTTGTAGCCTCAAAAACAACCCTGTAGGCGACTAAATTCTTCATCCTGATGTTTGAGCCAATGCTTTATTTATTGTCAGTTTGAAAGGAAATAAGTTTAGCTGTATTAGTTAACATAGCTGTGTCTTTTGGAGTTTAGTTTTATTTTTTTTCGCAGCACTTACAGCATGACAAAAACCCAAAAGTTAAAGACAAACCACCTAGAGGAAGCACCGGCACCTACGCCTGTTGCTAAAAGACCAAAACTTGTTTCTGCGTTAAAGGGACTAAGGGCGAGGGTCCAGTATTTCATAGTAAAAGCATTAAAGACAGCAAAAACCTTTGTTTGGTTTTCTGATTTGAAAGGTCCGCCTAGTTTTGGGTTTTCATTTGGTAATGTTTGGTTAACGAAGTTTTTTTTCTACAGCAACAATTCCCCTTCCTTTTTGGGCACTTTTTGGATAAACGAACAGACATCTTTTTTTTTAAAAAAAAATAATTTGTATTGGGGTATCTTTTTAAACTTTTATCTTGAATTCAGCTGCGGGATCATATTTAAAAAACAAATGTACTTAAGGGGTTTATCACCTCTTTTTTTTTCAATTTGAATGTTTTTACGTCTTTAAACTGGTTCTCCCAATCCCATGCAACGATTATCCCGTTGACCTTAGGTCAAAAAATAAACCCTTTCGTTGTTAAAATTCATCAAGTCTAACACTGTGAAGGGTAGATCTTTAGACCAAGGTTCTACTGTTGGATTCTAACCTCCCCCTCAAACAATTTTCTTTTATTTTTTTCCAAATGATGAAAAGGTTTAAGCCCGCCTACCGTAACTTGGTTGGGACTACCCTAAATTGAACTTTGTACTTTCGTATTTTAGGATTGATAAACTTTTCACTTGTCTTTGGGATGTTCTTATCATTTCACACAGCAATAAAATCCTTTAAGGGGATTTGCTGGGCCTAAAACAAAATTCCATATGTGCCCGCCTGCTTTTTGGGGAATTTTGAAGAGAATCACCTTTTCGTAATAATTTTTGCTAATTTTGACTGATATTTTCCCAAATCACCTTGCTAAGTTGGGTTTTCTAACAATGTCAAACCTAACGAATTCGAAAATGCGTACTTGAACAGTGTCTGTAGTTTTAATGACACGTTTGTATTCATTAAAAGTTTATTCATATGACAATCTGCTTTTTAATGCCCTTAAAAGTATGGCCATGCCTTTTAACAACTAAAACAAGGGAGGAAAAGCGATTTCCTAAGCAAAACTTACAGCTTCATACTTTTCCGGCTTTAGCTCCGGGGGGGCTATTCTGTGTTTTTTTGTGCTTTTGTTATTTTCGATTCCTTGAAACGCAAGATCGGGGCCCTTTTTTATCGGTTAGCCATAATCAAATAATTAGAAATATGCTGCATTGGTAAAGAAAATATTTCTTGGCCCCCCCAAGTTTTTTAGAAATTTTCTTAAAAAGATTGCCCGTCCCAATTCTGGACACTGTCCCCTTTTGGGGCGTTGCTGATTTAGTTCTATTTTGAAATAAGCCGTGCAGATCCCGGCACAATCACTTTTATCTGCTCCTAGGTCTGGGAAATTTAACAGTAAGAATTTGATCTGAATCAATAGAATGGTTATTTGAACAATAATATTCGTTTAAATTTCCCTTTACGCCAAAGGGGCCTTTTAGTTTTTTCTATGGGGGGGTCAAGAATTTAGCCATATCTTGGCATTTTTTTATAAAACAAAATAAAAAGTTAATTATTTAAAAACATGGCAGAAGAAGATTAGATGTTTTTTTGATTGGAAAAACGACATGAGTGAAAAGCTCCCTTTGACACATCCCTTACAATCTTGCGGCTGAATTTAAAAGAAAAAGGTCAAATCATTTTATTCAAAATTTTAAAGGCCAAGAAAACCCCCCCGATTTTATAGACCCTAATGATTTTGAAACAAAAGATGCCATTTTTTAAAACGAGAAGGACAACTTTTCACTTACAACTAAACCAACCATCAAAGTTTTTAAAAAAGATACAATTAACAAAGGCCAGTGTGGGCGAACAAAATCGCCTTGGGCAATTGCTAAACCAAAATTAAAGGGGGAGCATTTGCAAACTTCAAAACACCACAAAACTCCCAACAAAAACCCAAATCAAAAAAAACCCCTTAAAAAGATTTAAGCCCAACACAACAAAAATAAAAAGAAACCATTTTTTTCAGAAGAAACATATTAAAAACATGCAGACCGCCGCTACCTAGGGAAAAATAACGGCCCTTGATCAGTTTTTGAAAAAGCATCAGGGGGCGAATTAAAAAAAATTTTAGCAAAACGGGGTGAACAAAATAGCAATAAAAAGGAAAAAAAAAAAACTATTTGGGGCGAGACCAAAATTAGGCCCCGGGTGTTAAAAGAAAGAAAACACAAAGACTAAAAGATCTTGAACAAGAGAGATCACAAGACAGAAGTGCGTCTAAAACCCGAAAAACAATTACGAACTAAAGTGAGCAAAATAAGAGAAACTATCCAAAGAATTTTATATAAAACCCACAACTAGCAAACGAATAAAACACGGTTTAGAGAGAAAGGGTGTCACTTTGAAAGTGTTATAACACCTTGGGAAATTTCCCATAATACACTGGTTTGGCTTTACAGGCGGGGTGGGGGGGGGACGGGGGGGGGGGGGGCGGGCCCCCCCAAACCTCCCCTTAAAAAAATAGGGTAAAAAAAAAACGATCATCTTGCAAGTTTTTAAAAAAAAATTAGCCAGAAAAGGGCAATAGATTCTTTCCTGGAAAATAGGGGATCTTTTAGTGGTTTTTGTCTGCCGAATAAATAGTTGGCTTTATGGCGAGCACTTAGGAATTAGTTTTTTAATATTTGGGTTATTTTAGTAAGATAAAAAAAGTAATCCTAGGGGATTTTAAACCAAAACAAGTGCGTTTTTCATATTCATGGGCAATTTTTTTACGCCCTTCTTTTGGCCTTGGAACTTTTGACCTTTGGGGGGGTGGGGGGGTGGGGGGAACTTTTTTTTATTGTTTGTTTTTCGGGTCAAATTTATGGTTTTTTTTTTTCCCACCTTTCTTCATTGCCCGCCACAAGGATTTCATTTTTTTTTTTAGTTTATTATTGTTCCTACGAAACCCGAGGTCAGAAGGACATGTATAAACCAGTGCCGACAGCAAATCTATTTTTGATTTTTGGCATTGAAAAACTTTTTTGTCCCCTTTTAATACTTTAAGGAAAATAAATTGGGCAAAATTTTAAAAATCCCTCAAAATTTTTTCTAAATACTTTTTTGGGCTCAAAGCCAGTAGAAGGATAAATTATTTTTTACCCGTTTGTGTTTGCGAACCTAGCAAACACCAAAAAAAAAGACGAATAGAGTCTTTTTTCGTTCTATTCCCGCTTTTTGTTTGGGCCCTTTAAGAAGTATCCAAAATAAATGTTGCCAGGGCTGTTTTTTTTTTTGCCTTTTGCTCTATGGACCCGAGGGAACTTTTTGCCTAAGAAAAAAGATTTGAAAGGAGGATCCAATCATAGTTAACTTTCTTTGCCCCCCCCAAAAAAAAAGGGGTGCCTAAACCATATTAAGACCCAATTTTTGTCTAAAACGTCTTTGGTCAAAAAACAAATTCGTTACAGACCCTTTTTCAAAAGCCTTGTAACTATTCTTTTGCGAATGGATTAAACGTTTGTCTTTTGGGAATGGGGGGCTTGAGTTCAGGAAAAATACGTCTGAGGTGTAATAAAAGAAATCTATACACACCTCACCAAAAGGGATCAGGATGTTTTTAAAAGTCGGCATCGAAAACTCCAACCCGGGTTGTGCCAAAAAAAACACAAAGTTTAACTGGTTCTGAAAAAACTGCATCGGATGACTAACACTTTTTGGGGTGTATCTTTTTTTAAATAGGGGGGTTAAGATACGTTCAATGGAGTACTAACCTTTACTTTTAAAAGGCGCAGTCTGATCACAGAAATGTCGAGGTTCATTGTTTATTTTAAAAGATGTTGGCGGCCAACAAATTTTGTTGTAAAAATTTTTTAAATTTTTAAAAAAAAATTTTGTTTAAAAAAAAATAAAAGGAAATAGTAATAATAATGGGGGTAATTTTTTTAAAAGTCGATGGTTTAATATAATAATCCAAGGGAATAATAAGATTAAAAATTTTAAATAAAAAACTTATTTGCCTTAACCATACCGAGGTTATTACGGGTTTTGCTCGCTAAAAAAACAATGAGTAACTTCGCATTACTCTCAAACTTAACAAGCAAATTTGAAAATAATTTTGACATTAAAAATTTGAAGGGGGGGTAATTCTTTTGAGGGGAAGCTGCTAAAATGTTAGGCTTTGCAACTGCAATTATAGATTTTGTTCACCAACAAACATTTATGAGGGAGAAACCGCTCGATCTTGCTTTACATTCTTTACTCATGTTCTTTTTACAGCTGAGCACGAGAAAACTTATATATGGAAGGCCCCACTGTTTTAAGAGCTCTTCCATCAGGGAAAGCGCATTTGCGATTATGAAATTATAAAATTTCCCCTAATTTACATTTTAAAAAAATTTAGCTTTGGAGGGTCAACATTTAATATAAAGATCAAATAAAACAGGGAAAGTCTGAAATGTAATAACCTGCACATTTTTTTTAGAAAAAAATAAAAGGTGTTAAAAAATTTCCGTGGGCCAGAAGAAACGGAGTTACATTACGCCTGAGAGGTTTTTAACTTTAAATTAAAAGACCTTGCGACGTTTAGGGCTTTTTAACAAAACGGGGGAAACACTTTTTTGGTTTTTTAGTACACAAAAAATGGTTTTTTAAAAACGCAAAGAGGGTTTACACACAAAAGGTTTCCAAACTAAACAACTACCAATCTAGAAGCAAATAATGGGGGGGCATATGAATATAAAAATAGTTCAAAAACTGACAACAAATGGGGACTTTGAACCTATTTAGAATGGGACATAAAATTTGAATTCTTAACCCATTTACATTTTTGACCGTCAAAAAATTTCAGAAAAGCATTGAACTCTGCCCTTACATGTAGTCTTATCCAGAGGACAAAGTCGGAAAAGATCGAAATAAGGGTTTGGGGGGCAAACATACATCCTCCACAAAGAAAAATCAGTTTTTTAAAAAAGTCTTTACAAAATAAAAGTTTTCCACCACTTAAGGGAGCACGTTCACAATGAAATTTTAAAAAATTTTTGTCTTAAAAAATGGGGAGGAAAAGGACCCGGGGTCATGACAACTTAAAAAGGAATTCTTATTAGCTGGCAAAACTTTGACGTGACAAAACTTAAAGTTAACTGTGTGGTTTTTTACAATGGGAATTTAAGGTTTTAAAAAAAACCCAAACAACAAATTATTTAGTCTAAAAACAACTTTACAAACTAAAAAGGTTAATCTTAACATTTTGACCTTATAGGTTTTTTTTTTACGAACAATTTTGACAAAATATGATAAAAAAAAACTGGTTAAATTAAAACTGTTTTAAAACTATGGAGCCAAAACTTTGGGGTCAATGCCAAGTTAAACTTATAAAAAACCCCCATTGTTTATTGATTTTGACAACGGTTGTGGAAAAACAATATTGTCCTTGACCTATTTAAAAAAATTTATCGTTTAAATTTTGAACAAAAGTAATTTTTTGCAAACTTTAAAGGAACAAAGCATATCACGCAGAAGGTTTTTAAGGACGGATGATGAAATCTATTATTGATCCAGCAAAAACTAGGAGTTTTAGAACACTTTTTATAGACGTTTGAGGAAAAAAAAAATTATTATAATGACTGTTCGGCAGAAAGAACATATTAAAAAAAAACACTTTTTCAAAACTGGGGTTTCAGTGGAAGACTCTGGGAAATGGGGGGTTTTATGTCAAAAATATAACCATTTTTAAAAAAAAACTTAAGAACAATTAAAGACGTTTTTATTTTACAGAAAGAAGAGACGCATTTTTATGAATGTAGAAAAAAATGAGGTTTTAAAATAAAAAACGGGGTTTCA
>JAMYXO010008697.1:0-10553 GCA_033310375.1 Conus canariensis
CCCCTTGTTGAGCGAGGTAGGGCAGAAACGACTAATGTGGAAAAAACATGTCAGACGGGCACACATTATTACTGAAATTTATCATTTCATTTTTTTTTGCTGTCCACGTAACTTTTTTTTTTTCGGGAAAAAGCAGCTCTTGTGCTTCACGCCGTTTCTCCGGATTATGTTCAGGAAACCAGCACATAAAATCTAAAAAAAGCAACACATGGGAGACGCATTGCTATAGTTTTTTTTCCCTAGATTGTTTTTCCGTGTGAACAGCCTGGTCTGCATTAGCTTTTTGGATACATGTTACTCCTCACTGACCAGTAAATGAAAACTGCCCTACACCAACCCGAGAAAATAGGATGGGTTGCAACGATCAGATACTGAGCGCATAAATTTTACCTGAAAGTCAGATCGGTCACAGGCAAGGAATGCAAGCCCTGTCTGATGGTGAAACTCCCATGTGAGGTTGCGGGAGCGGGGGCATCATTGCCAGTGAAATCCTAATGCCCAAATGATGCACAAGCCATTTGAGCTGACGTGGCTCAAAAACCGGACTGACTACAAGGAAAACAAATCAAAGGAAGCGATCCAAATAATTAAACAATAAGGAACGCCGATACTTCGGATGAAAAAAGGATAAGAATCTCGCATTCTCAAATTGGGTCTTTTTTCTATGAAAGGTCATTCCAAACATCATTCCATGCATAAATCCAGTCTGCCACACCAAATAAAGATTAGATACACCCATCAAAATGTCAGAAAACACACAGATAAATAACAAATTTTGCGTAACCGGTTTTGGGCCCACTTTTGACAAAAATGTACGATAGACAAAACCCACTAAAGCTTCCAAGAAAAGCAAGAAAGGGCAAAGACCACTAAGCATACGATAAGAAAATGATTTAAATAAGTCATTACACGACACGATCTCGCCCAGTTGGGGCGATACAATTGCCTTGAAAATTGTCTGGTACATTCGCCTTGAAAATTGTCTGGTAAAGAATGGGACAACAAAACTTATAATTTTTCTGCAAAACATACGTAAGATGTGTAATGTATTTCATGAAATCGGGGTGGAGAGAGAGAGAGAGAGAGAGAGAGAGAGAGAGAGAGAGAGAGAGAGAGAGAGCATTAGTTTGAATGAAAGAAAGGAATAGAGGATGTGAGTGATGATGGGGATATGTTTGGAGAATGGTTCAGTGAGCGTGAACACATACACGCGTTTGCTGATGTAGCCCTGTGATGCTTTCAAAACGAGTCCCCCTTGTTGATGCGAGGTGAGGCAGAAACTGACTAATGTGGAAAAACATGTCAGACTGGCCGCATTATGTACAGAAAAGTTTATCAATTCATTTATTTAGCTGTCCACGAAAACATTTTCTGGAAAAGCAGAGCTTGTGCTTTACGTCGTTTCTCCAGTATTATGTTCAAAGTGGTGGGGAAAATGGGTTAGTGCTGAATTGAATGGGAACACAAACATGGCCGTTGCGACGTTCACTTCTCCTGGAATGACGACACCAGTGGCAGCCAGAACCCCACACAGACCAACAGGAAACCAGCACATAAAATCTGACACAGCAACACATAAAGGGGACGAATTGCTATAGCTTTTTTCCCTTAGATTGTGTTCCCAGTGTGAACAGCCTCGGTCTGCATTAGCTGATTTGATACAGTGTTTACTCCTCACTGACCAGTAAATGAGAAACTGACCTACACCAATCACGAGAAAATAGGATCAGGTTGCAGACGACATGATACTGAGCGCATAAATTTTTACCTGGAAAGGGCAGATCTGGTCACAGGCAGAGGAATGCAAGCACCTGTCGATGGTGAAACTCCCAGTGTGAGGTTGCAGGGAGCAGAGGCATCAATTGCCAGTGTAAATCCCAATGCCAAATATGACACAAGCCCATTTGGCTGACGTGGCTCTAAACCGGGTCTGACTACAAGGAAAACGAATCACAAGGAAGCGATCCAAAGTAATTAAACAGATAAGGAACGCCGATACTTCGGATGAAAACAAGGATAAGAAAACTCGCAGTTCTACAAATTGGGCTCTTTTTTCTATGAAAGGGCCCTTCCAAACATCATTCCATGCATAAATCCAGTCTGCCACACCAATAAAGATTAGATACACTCCCATCAAAATGTCAGAAGCACACAGATAAATAACAAACGTTGCGTAACCGGTCTTGGCAACTTTTTGACAAAAATGTACGATAGACAAAACCCCTAAAGCTTCCAAGAAAAGCAGGAAAATGCAAAGACCACTAGAGCACTACGATAAGAAAGTGATTTTAATGTCATCACACACACGATCTCGTCAGTTTTGGGGCGATTCATTCGCCTTGAAAATTGTCTGGTACATTCGCCTTGAAAAAATTTTCTGGGAAAGAATGGGACAACAAAACTTATAATTGTCTGCAAAACTACGTAAGATGTGTCATGTATTTCATGAAATCTGGGTTGAAATCAATAATGGGACAGCTATTCAAATCTAAAACGGGAAGATTAAGAAAGCCTTGTTCCTGCATCACTTTTGTCCCGGTCCATGATAAGTCTAGAACACCAAGTTTGGCATAAAAGTGACAATATTCTCATATTTGCAGCACTTATTTGGACATGGGAACTATTGAAGATCACCAGTGAAAGGATGGTCATACAGCCTTTGGACTTGGGGAAAACTACCAGAGAGAGAATTACGTGCCAGCTTACGGCATTCATTTTGTGAACCTACGTAACTTCTCTCTCTCTCTCTCTTCTCTCTCTCTCTCTCCCCCCTCTCTCTCTTCTCTCTCTCTCTCTCTATATATATATAATATATAAATATATTATATATAAACAACGTTAAATGAACATTAAATCTGAAACTGTATGTACCTGCATGCAATGTCTTAGTTTGATATTCTGAATTCAGTGTCCCCAAAACCTCCAAACGGAAGTCTAGTCGTATTCTCTACAAGTGGATGCCAAGTTTTATGATATATAAATAACACAGGACCCGCCTGCTTGACATATATCACCCTTTTCTTGAAACAGATATGGGGAAGAAAGAGGTTGGTTGCAGGGGAATCAGATGGTGAAAAAACCCAGACACAGGCTAAGTTTCCGATTGGGGTGAAACATTGTTTACCCTAGCCTTTGACTTTTATGAGGTCCCTCATTATCTCCCTTTGTTTTGATCGACGGAAGTTTGTATATTTCAAGACGTTCAATCTTGCTTCTATGTGGCTGCCTACACGTTTGTTTTTTGGGAAAGGTGTTGACACAATTTTATGTTTCGTTGAATGAAACCCATAAAGGGGTAACCATGGACTACAATATATTATCTGGTATCGAATTTGTCTTTCAGTGTTGTTCCCCGGGGTTTTCTCAGTATTTGTCCATGACTTTTGTTTGTTTGGTTGGTTGCACGCACGCGCACGCCCTGGTTGTGTGTGTGTGTGTTGTGTGTGTGGTTGTGTGTGGTGTGTGTGTGTGTGTGTGTGTGTGTCTGTCTGTCTTCTGTCGTGTCTGTTTTTGTGTGTTTTACACATGCTTTGTCAGTGTAGCCAACCATATTGACTATCTTGAAAGTCTAGGTCATATAATCTCTGAGCGACTTCCCCATTGAGGGAAAAAGATCGCTGGAGGGCGTGTAGATTGTCGGAAGTTTTAGTCCCTTTACGGCCAATAAAAATGTTTTTCGTATGCTTCTTATACCATGCATGACATTGTTAGCCCAACCGTTAGGAAAAAAAAAGAATGAAAACTCTAAGGGGTAAAGCGTAAACTCTGCGACAACCGGCGTTCTGTGTGTAGCTGGCTCGTCCAGTTCCCAGAGATTCACAGATTTCATGTGTGATTGTTTTCCTCACAGCTATTCGATCCGTTGAAGATACTGCAGAAATGGGAAAAAAAAAAAAAAAAAAAACACTTTTTCACTGCTGTTAATTGTGTTGTTTTCTGCAAAGATTTCTCATTCTCATAAAAGGGCAGGAACAGAAAGGAGGGTCGCTACCACACACACACACACACACACACACACAACACACCACACACACACACACCCCCACACACTCACACACACACCACCACCACCACCACCACCACCAACAACAACAACAATAACAACAACAACAAAAATAAAACAGCAACAACCGGAGTGAGGAGAATGGAGGGAGAGATTGTTTGGGATGTTCGTTTGTTGTTGTTGTTTTTTTTTTTTTTTTTTTTTTGTTCGGCTGTAAAAATGTCACAGGACAGTGTCTGCACCTCCCTGGGAAAAATGTCTATCAAATCATTTGATCGCCTGTGCACTGGTAATTTCTTACATTGAAACACTGGCTTGTTTTCTTTCCTACTGAATCATTTTGCACGAAAGTAAACCCCTAACATTCTGCTAAAGTTAAAGCGTTTGACGAAGGGGCGAAATCATTTCCCTTTTTCCACAAGGAATGATAATCTGTTTGACTAAACATCCCGATTAAGGAAGAGGAAAAGGGGTGGTGGTGTTTTCAGTAGAACTGGCCTAATCATTACGCTTTGTTTTGTGAATTCATGGGCTTGACGCCTGTCTCCGTGTGTTTTGTGAAGACCTGAACTCTCATTGGAATGCCGTATATCAGAAATGCACCAGCTTATGGGATACAAACTAATACAAGTTTTCTTGAGCTGCTTCTGTCGAGCGTATATATATATATATATATTTAAAATAATATTATATAAAATATTATCGATATCTATCCACACACACACACACACACACAAAAACACACACACACACACACACACACATATATATATATATATATATATATATATATATATATAATATCATACACATTTGACAAATACATAACCCACAGAAAAGCAAGAGCATACAGATAATAGTCAATGCTTAAAAAAAGTATGTTGTTTCAAATGCACATTCAAAGTCAAGTCAATTCAAATATTATGAAATTAAAAAAAAAAAAAAACTTGAGAAAATGGAGACTGGGATTTTGGAGATGCGTATTAGTTTGAGATTTTGTTGT
Source organism: Conus canariensis (assembly GCA_033310375.1). NCBI lineage: Eukaryota > Metazoa > Mollusca > Gastropoda > Neogastropoda > Conidae > Conus > Conus canariensis. The sequence continues at coordinate 5,007 of JAMYXO010008697.1, forward strand.
TGTTGTCGATTTAAAAAAAAAAAGTACTTGTGTAAACAAATCATTGGCATGTAATTGCACCATACAGCATCAAACCTGTTTTGATCATTGTTGACTTTAGCATAATAGAGTTCGATTTTGAATCTGCTGCTCAGCTGGCTCTGAAAACTGAAGCATTGGCCTGCGTCTTTCGATCTTACACTTGTAAAATGTAAGATTTAGAAACATAATAATAAAGTCAAACATTTTCTCTGTTTGCATGTGTTTGTCGATTCCAAAAATAACAATATCGGATTTTAATGGTACACTGTTTCGACATTTTCCTTAAATAGATCTTCAACCTCTTTCCAAAAGTTTGAACGTAATTGCACATCCATAAAAAGTGTTGGACTGAATCTCTCTCTTCATTGCAGAATGGTGGGAGTTCGTCGTGTTTTTAGGCCCATGGCATTTACAACAATATCTGTGCCAATAATTTTGTGAATAATTCTAATTTGAAGCCATTGAATTTTTTCATCTTTAATTTTGTGGACGTGGGTAAAATATCTTGTTCCAAGAAACTTCAGAATTAAGTTTGTGTAGCTATTGAGAGGAACAGTTTGGCTTACGCTCATCTTGAGTAACAATTTCATAGCATCGTTTAGCTCCTTTTGTTTCTTTCATAATAAAAACCCTCGGCATGTTCTGAATTGTGTTTTTCATTATTATTATCAGGTTTTATTCCAGTTGTCTTATGAATTCTTTCATTGAGGGAAAACCATCCACAGTATGAGACACAATTTATAGTATAATCATCATTAGTCATGAATTCCTCAAAGTTCATGAATTGTCCATTTTCCTTCAGAAAGTGTCTTATTGCATACTTTCCTTTCTCAATTAATTTCTTTTGTTTAATTATCTCATTTCCTGTTTTCATCTTGTCGTTATAAAAAAGAAAAAAAAAAGTTTCAGCTAGAAGTTCATTTAATGTTTTTGGGTGTCACGCAAAGACAGAATCCCGTATAGGCTATTAAGGTGTGTCTCCAAAACAAATTAGAATCATGTATCCCTGTACCCAAAAATGGTCCATAATTTTCTTCTTCTTTTTTTTTTTTCGCTGAATGGATATATTTTCGTAAAAAAGCTCCCCCTTTTGTGATTTGTGATTTTGGGGTTTTTTTTTTTTACCCCATAAAAGTTTAAAATTTTTAAAATAATTTTTAATGTTGGCGTTATTTAATCCCCCCTTCCCTTTATATTTTTAAATTTGTTGTTTTCCTGTTATTCTATCTTGTTTCCCTTTCCCACCAAAGTAAAAACATCTTTTAAAGTTTTTGAATTCGAGGTCAGGGGGGTTGGGTAAAAAAACCCAGAGGTGTATGAGCTTAGACAGAATGAGGGATTGAAAAACACCCAACTTTTCCCAAACTGGTTTTTAATACTTCTTTGAGACCAAATTTTGAATAATGTTTTAAAATTCCCAAAATTTACCGTCATAATTTTATGTTTTCCCCTTCTTTCAATCTTGAGTAAAACCCGACACTAAGTATTTTGAATTGGAAGGGTTCCCTTGATTTTTAGATGAGGGGCAATAATTTTTCTTAGAGTCTTTTTGACATTTTCCCAGCCATGTTGCTTGCGTTTTTTGTGTTCATGAGGAGTCCTGAAAATCTTCCAAAGTTTGGGAAGGTTTCAATAGAGGTTCAAAAGGGGTTTTTGTTTTGCCATTGTTTACCCAATTGAGTGTCCCTCAGTGAAAAGGGATATTTTGTGTTTAATCTTTTTTTTTATGTCTTTTATCTTCTTTTCTTCCTTTTTAAATTTTCACATGAAAACAAATGCAAAGCAGCACTCAGCTCAGCATCCACTCCCTGCCCAAAAGCCCCCCTCTCCAAACAACCCGGGAAAGGGGCCCCCTCGATAGCCCCTTCTTCTCCCCGGCCTCTCCGGGAAATAATTTATAAACGATAATCAACTTTTCGAATCTTCAAATCTTTTTGTTCCTCCCCTCCAGTGGAGGTACAAACATTTTACAGATCCACTACTTTTGGGGCAAATTTCATTCATTAAACAGGTAAATTTACAAGAACTTCTTTTTCAGGGGGTTTTCCTTTTTTCAATGGAGAAACAATTTGTAAAAAAATTTTTCCCCAAAAAAGGGAATTAAAAATGGCTTAAAAAATAGGAACCCCAAAATCTGAGTTTGACCCCGCGAGACCCAAACAAAAACCATAGTGGGTCAACATGAACCCAAAAGTTTAAGTTCTCCACCCACTGCCCCAGTCGTTTTCCTCTTTAACTGGTTTTCCCCCAAATCTAGAGCCCAAATTAGGTGTTTCCCCCAGCACTGGAGCCCAATACTTTTGCGACTGCCCAGTCGCCTATCCCCTTGCTGGTTTTGCCACAAATGGGAAGGGTGAAACACAAATGAAGTCCCTGAAAATAACTATTTCAAAATTGAATAAATGATAAATTTTTTCCCCTTTTTTTCCCCCTTTTTTAATCTTCCCTTTTTCTCCCCCCCCCGTTTTAAAACCTCACCTGGGAATTTGGTTTGATTACAGGTGAATCTGTTTTCCCAAATTTCCCAAAAAAACCCCCCTGGTAGTGTCCCCAAACCTTTTCCTTTTTTTACTTTATTTTTCCCTTTTTGTGCTCTTCCTGAGTACAAATTTAGGGAGTATCTTTTTAAAACCCTTTCATTAACCCGCCCCCTTGGGACTTTACCAATGGGGCAAAAGTCCCTCCCTTTTCCAAAAAAAATTAAAACCCAAAAACACCCCTTAGCCACCAGGACAGTCACATTTGGGGGGGCCCCGTAATTTGTCCTTTCTTTTACTTTCCTTTTCCCTTTTTAGGGAAATTAACAAGTAAAGGGGAAAGGGCGGATCATTTTTACAACTCCCAAGTTTGGGATTACCCTTAATCAAACTTTCTTACTTTTACAAATCCCAAAGGGGATATAATTTTAAACAACATTATCATGAATTTTAAAAACTCCCCAATCTGGTATATACTATTAAACATACATTTTCATGACATTTTTACAACCCCAAGTTGGAAATACTATATTCATACATCCATGACATTTTCAACTCCCAAGTCTGTATATACTATTAATCAAACATTTTCATGACATTTTACAAATCCCAAGTCCGGGAATACTATTTAAACAAAACATTCTCATGACTTTTACAACTCCCAATTCCGGTATATACAAATTAACATTCTTTGATATTAGTGGGGTGCTGGGGATGGGGGGGGGGGGGGGGGGGTGGGGCCCCAATGGGGGTGAGGAGGGGGGGAAGCGGGGGGGGAGGGGTTTTGGGGGCCCTACGTTTTGAAGCCTCCTTTCCCCCAAAGGGAAAGTTCACGGAAGATCCCACCCCCAAGGCCCAAAAACCCCCCCCCAAAACCAGGGTGGGACTTGGATGACAATCTGGGGAACTGGGCAAAGCCCGGTATTAATAAAAAAATACGAAAAACATTTTCCCTTTTGGCCCAAAAAGGGGCTAAAACTTCTGACAAAAATAAACGCCCTTCCCCGATCTTTTTCCACTCAAAGGGGGAAGGGCCCCTCAGAGATTTATATGACCTAACTTTTTAAGAAAGTCAATATGGTTGGCAAAACGACAAAGCCTTGTAAACACACACAGACACAACACACAAAAAGACACACAAAAGCAGGGCCCGACACACACACACACACACACACACAAAACCACACACACCACACACACACACACACACACACACAGGCTTTCCGGCGCTCAAACCCAAACCCAAAAAAAAAAAAAGTCATGGCCCCAAAAACCCGGCAAAAACCCGGGAACCAACACGAAAAAGGGAAAAAATCGATACCCGGGAATTTTAAATTGTAGTCCCCTGGTTAAACCCCCCCTTTGGGTTTTTATTCCCAAAGAAAAATACACTTTTAAAGTCAACAACTTCCAAAAACAAAACTGTAAGGGGCCACTTTTGAACAAGATTTGAACGTCATTGAAATATACAAACCCCGGCGATCTAAACAAAGGGGGAAAAATGGGGGACCCATAAAGTCAAAAACCCCAGGGGGAACAATTTTCACCCCCCAAACGGAAACTTTTGCCTGTGGCTTTGGGGTTTTTTTTCACCATCTGATTCCCCGCAACCACCCTCTTTCTTTCCCCATATTTTGTTCAAGAAAATGTGAATAAAGTCAGAGCAGGGGGGTCCTGTGTTATTTTAAAATATCCCAAAAAAATTGGGATCCCAAATTTTAGAAATACGACCCATACATTCCCTTGGGGGTTTCGGAAACTGAAATCGAATTTTTTCAAACTAAGACATTGTATGCAGGTACATACAAATTTCGGGGGTTTTAAAAGTTCATTTAAACCAAGTTGTTTATATATAAAAAATAAAAGAGAGAGAGAGAGAGAGAGAAGAGAGAGAGAGAGAGAGGGAGAGAGAGGAAGAGAGAGGAGAGAGAGAGAGAAGAGAGAAGTTACGTAGGTTCACAAAATGAAGCCGTAAAAGCGGCACGTAATCCTCTCTGATAGTTTTTTCCCCAATCCAAAGGCTGATGACCATCCATCACTGGTGAACTTCATTAGTAAACCCTGTCCAAATAAGTGTGTAAATATGAAAATTGTCACTTATTAAGCCCGACTTGGGGTTCAGACTTTTCATGGACCAGGACGAAAGTGACAGGAACAAGGGTTTTTTAAAAATTCACTTTTTTAGATTTTAATAGCGTCCCCTTATTGATTTCAACCCAGATTTCATGAAAAACATACACACTTTCGAATTTTTTTCAGAAATTAAAAAGTTTTGTTGTCCCATTTTTTTACCAACAATTTTCAAGGCGAATTTAAAACCCGACAATTTTCAAGGCGAATAATCCCCCCAACGAGAAAACGTTCGTTGATACTTAAAATCACTTTCTTTTCGTAGTGCCAGTGGGCCCTTTTTATTTTTTCTTGGCTTTTTTTTGGGACTTTAGTGGGTTTTGTCTATCTACATTTTGTCAAAAAAATTGCCAAAAACCGGGTTTGCAACGTTTTTATTACTGGTGCTTCTGACATTTTGAGGGAGTGTATCTAATCTTTATTGGTGTGGCAGACGGATTTTTGCAGGAAAGTGTTTGGAATGAAAACCCTTTTATAAAAAAAGAGCCCAATTTTAGAACTGCAATTCTTATCCTTTTTTCATCCGAAGTACGGGGTTTCCCTTTTCTGTTTTAAATTTCTTTTTGGGTCGCTTCCTTTGATTCGTTTTCCCCGTATCAATCCTTTTTTTAGCCACGTCAGCTCAAAAGGCTTGTCATCATTGGGGATTAGGATTTACACTGGCAAAAATGCCTCTGCTCCCTGCAAAACCCCACACTGGATTTTAAAAACAGACAGGGGCTGCATTCCCTGCCTGGACCAGATCTTACTTTTTCCCGGTAAAAATTTTATGCCTCAGTATCATGATCTCTGCAACCTGATCCCATTTTTCTCGTGATTGGGTAGGTATTTTTTCCCTTTTTTCTGGTCATGAGGGGTAACCTGTATCAAAAATCAGCTAATGCAGACCGAGCTGTTTAACTGGAATACAACTAAGGGA